>JADBJO010011902.1:0-2500 GCA_016801955.1 Conus betulinus
CATCTTTGCCATTCTTTTATCAAAGATAATGGAATCTTGCAGCCAATATTTGCAATGGGGTGTCCAAAAAAAAAATATGCATGCAGTAGATCTTTACAATTCTTTTGTGAGAAATAATCTTATCCATGCAGATAATCTTTGGAAATAGTTCGTCAGAAATAAGCTATGCATGCGGCAAGTCTTTGGAATAATTTTTGTGAGAAATACGCTACAACTCTATCCATGCAGCAAGCCGATGTAAATCTTTTGTTAGAGACCATCTTTTCGCGCACCAAATCCTTGGAATTCTTTTGCAGACACTGGCGATCCATGCATTTACCTTTTGCATTGCTTTCATCAGAGACATTGGAGTCATTTCGCCATAGAAAACGTATGTAAGCAGTAAATCATTATGCAATAAGCTTTCAGACGAAAATGTTTGGATTTTCTGCAGAAAGGTTTAAAAACGGAGTGACTGAGGGCGGAAAATGAAGCAAAATTTAGAAAAAAAGAGAGGGGGTTAGTTACCGCCAAGGACACACAGACAAACAGAGTACAGGACAAGACAGTGTCCTGTACTGTCTTGTCCTGTACTCTCTTTGTCTGTGTCCTTGGCGATAACTAACCCCCCTCTCTTTCTGAATTTCTGCAGAAAGTTTCAAACCTCCTCAACAACGTATTTACATCAAAGCACAAGACGGCGAACTTTCAAGTGTACTCCACAGTACGATGCATGAAACTTCACTGGCTCCAAGCCACAAAGAGTATTGATTATAAAACTGCACGCAGTGTCGTAACTGGCCCTTATCCCAGTGATTTCTGATTTAGTCACCATAAAATCTCCGTCTGGCACTCTCATCTCTGCCACTGACTCTTGATTTATCCGTTAGTGTCATTTCAAATGTGAATTTAAAGTTTCCGCTCCTCCGCCATTTCTTGACCAAAAGTTGGCACTGTTTGCCATGTTTTTGCCCTCTGCTTCCGTTACTTCCGTCAAATCTAAGTTTAAAGGTTACCCGTTTCAGCGGTTCTTCAAACGATGGTTAAAGCATGTCATCCTCCTCATATGGAAGCAGTTTTTGGACTTCCACTGTCATTAAGGAACTGGCCTTCTACATGAATAATCCATACATTTTTTTAAAGTAATTTTCAGTAACTCCGCCGGTTAACATGGACAAACATATGACAAGACAAACACGACGCGTTTCGATCTCTTAAGTCTTCTTCACGCAAGATAGGCAACATTCAGAACAATGAAAACGAAGAATGAGCAAAGCACTTATCTTTTCGAATTCGGCACAAGATGGCGTATCTTGTAGCAAATTTGAGAAGATGAGAGATCGCTTTGTTACTTAAAATTACTTTCAAATTGGTTTTCTATTTCCACCTGTAATCACCTCACTTTGACACTAATCCATACATGTTACACTACTTCTGCGAATCCGTAAGAATTGATGTGTGCTTAACATCATCTTTTTGTTTTTAATCATATACATAAAACACAAGATGCGATAATAAAAGAAAAGATTGAAGTGGAACATGGACCAGACTTAGAAAAGTGCCTGACTCTCACATTTCCTCGTAGAATTCAGCAGGGTTTGATTTCGTTGGAGTCCAAGCTTCCGATGAGAACATACGCTTCAAAGCAACACGATGAGAAACAAAATCTCCAGGACAAGGTTAGCATGGCTTTGTTAAGAACGAACGATGAAAAGGGAATCAAGATTAGACAGTGTGGATGGTCTGGTAGTCTACCCCCATGAAAAGGATTTATTTTCATCATCAACACTCAGACCCCCACAACCGTTCCATAATCTGAAAGCACTGAGAGACACGGGAGAGAGAGAGAGAGAGAGAGAGAGAGAGAGAGAGAGAGAGAGAGAGAGACAGACAGACAGACAGACAGACAGACAGACAGAGATAGACAGACAGACAGACAGACAGACAGAGGCTGACAGACAGACAGACAGATAGACAGACCGACAGACAAACAGAGACAGAGAGACAGAGACAAAGTCAGAGACAGACAAGACAGATACAAAGAGTTCTGTACATTCCAACCGTTCTTTCGCTGTCTACCATTCTCGTTTTCGAAGCTAGCCAGCACACAGTCCGAGCAATGCGGTCATGTCGTAACCGACATCACAGGCACCCAGAAGAGGCTTTGTACGTCCAATCCACCCCCACCCCTCTCCTTTAAGCCTCCGCCCCCACCCACACCCCCCCACCCCCACCCCCTCTCCCTTCCTTGCGCAACATGCCAGGTCAAAGCCCCTGAGTAGACTATTGGCTTCCACGGCAAGTGTTAAGTGTGGAGACTGGCGCACAAGAAATGGGGGTAATAGTGTTGCTACAGTTGTTTTAGGGTTTTGGCGGCTCCTGTTACGATTGTAGGCACGAGAGCTGCGTTTGCTGGTACATTACTCGCTCGCTTTCGGTACGTAAGCGTTATCTCATTATTTTTTTTGTTTTTTTAACCGCTTTAGTAACTATCGAGTCTATATGTTTTTTCCAGTTTAGT
>JADBJO010011902.1:22500-27500 GCA_016801955.1 Conus betulinus
TGTTTAACCAAAAATATATTGTTCTGCGTCCATTTCTTGTAAAAGAACGGTTTATTTCCCACTTTGAACTTTTCGTTACAAAAAAGTAGGTTCAGTAGCTAGATCTTTGTTATTTTTTTTTATTCTGCACGGTTGCAAAAAAAAAAAAATATATATGCCTGAAAAATATTTCATCGTTTCTTTGTTCAACGTGTACATCTTGCCGACATGGGAAGGATGCAGTGAGGGTTGGAGGGGGGGGGGGGGGGGGGGGGGGGCAGGATAGTGTAGGTGTGAGTGTGTGTGTGTGTGTGTGTGTGTGTGTGTGTGTGTGTGTGTGTGTGTGTGTGTGTGTGTGTGTGTGTGCGTGTGTGTGTTTGTGTATGTGTGTGTGTGTGTGTGTGTGTGTGTGTGTGTGTGTGTGTGTGTGTGTGTGTGTGTGTGTGTGTAGGGGTGGTGCATGTGGGGCTAGTTATGCATTTCAAAGAAAAGGCAGACAGAAACAAGTTAGAATACTCCGAAAAGGTGAAAATGTGAGACCGACAGAAACTAAAGAACGGACAGAGAGATAGAAAGAGAGAGAGGAGGGGGAGGCAGACAGAAACATGTGTGTGTGTGTGTGTGTGTGTGTGTGTGTGTGTGTGTGTGTGTGTGTGTGTGTGTGTGTGTGTGTGTGTGTGTGTGAGACAGACAGACAGACAGACAGACAGACCAACAGGCACAGAGAGAGGGGGGAACAGTGAGAGAGAGAGAGAGAGAGAGAGAGAGAGAGAGAGAGAGAGAGAGAGAGAGAAGGGAGGAGGAGGAGGAAGGCATGGAGCCAGACGGACAGACAGACAGACAGACAGACAGACAGCACTCAACCTCGTCACAAAACTACATTATCATTGACTACCTGGTTGGCCGGCAACCTGCACAATGAAGACAAATACGGCAAAGAGCAAACTCCTGTTGCAAGACCACTCCATTTGTTCCTCTCGCCAGTCGACAAATGACAAAGGGCAACCTCAGGGAGAGAGAGAGAGAGAGAGAGAGAGAGAGAGAGAGAGAGAGAGAGAGAGAGAGAGAGAGAGAGAGAGAACTGTCGTATACCAGGACCATTTTTTTCACCTTTTGACTGTCATAGTTAGGTAGATTTCGACCCCAACAAAGAAATTCTTCACACACACACACACACACACACACACACACACACACACACACACACACAACATGCATTTGATCATACTTTAAAACTGATTTGATAAGAAAAAAGCAGCTGTTTCTCATTATTATTTCTTTGATCATCATGACCACAAGCATTATCATTGTCATCATGTCATTACCGTCAATTCACTAATACATCATTCTAATTTCACATATCTTTATTTTTCCTTCAATGTGCATAACAGGTGCGCTTTTACTTTGTTGTGAAACTCCAGATACAAAATTACCTACTGACAAACGTCAATTTTTTTTTTCAACTTTCTTTTTTCTCCTTGCAAAGACAAAACATTTTACATAAATTCATAGCATTTCAGTTCACATCAGTATATAAATCACACCATTTATGTTTCAACAGCCAAACGTTTACATTTCAATCATCACGTACCATAAACAGTTTCCGTACCATGTGTTAGCTTATTTGCAAGGCAGGGTTTTTCAAAAATTGATTAAATACAAATAGACAACCAAAAACAAAGCAAAAACAGAAACAACAGAAAAAGAGAGACAGAGAGAGAGAGAGAGAGAGAGAGAGAGAGAGAGAGAGAGAGAGAGAGAGAGAGAGAGAGAAGAGGAGGAGGAGGAGGAGGAGGAGGAGGAGGAGGAAAAAACACCGACAAAGCCACAAGGGAATCCATACGCAAATGCATAGTAAGTGATACGGAGACAGACTAGTCCCTCAACATGCTCATCAAGTCCAAAAATTGCACTTCTATCAAAGATTGGTATAACAGCCATTTTCATGCAGATTTTGGATGGATTTTACGCTTTTTTTTTTTTACTTGCTGTTCAAGATTATATCTTGTCTTTAAATAGGGTAGAAAGTTTATTAACAATTGAAAGTTTTTTTTTCTCACATTTACATTTATAGATTAAATTTTTGGCTAGAAGTAAAATGAAGTCAAAGGGTTCATCACTTTCTAAAATTATTTGAAAGCCCAAATAATACCGATTCAACAGACAAATTTAAAGAATCCGCATGCTGACATTTTCCTTTTATTATTGCTTGAAGTTGTTGCCAAAAATGTGCCGCATGTTCACACGACCAAAATAGATGCTCAATGTTTTCTCTTTCTGTATTACAAAATGTACAATGCTCATTCGGTTCGATTCTCATTTTTGACAGCACAATATTTGTACCCAGTATACGGTGTAGAATTCTTATCTGAAACCATTTAAAGTTTATTTCTTTTATTTTTGGTACCTTTTTAAAAATGACATCCCATTCCAATTGCTGTTTAGTTTTTCATTCCACTTATTGCAATAAGCAGGGTTTATGTTGTCACACAGAAGGGCATCATAATAAACACGTGCCCCTCTGCTGACTGAACAGATAAGTTCCCACAATTCAGACCTTTCTTCATTCATTGTTATTCGTCATTGTTACTGCAGTTTTCCGAATATATGCGCTTACTTCTCTTAATAATCCAGTATACGAGATAAAGTCAATGCAAAATCCATATTTGTTATTGAACTCTCTATATGCCAAAAGCGTACCATCTTCTTTTATAATGTGTCCAATTGTATGTATATTTTGTCGAACAGACTTTGATAAACAAAATTTTTGTTGTTGTGTTTATCTTAATGTTCTCATTATAAAATGTATTTTTCGAAGCCATTTCTTCGGAAATGCAAGGTAGAATCCTTCGGCAAATTCTCTATATGCCTCAAATGCATCAGCCCAAATTGATTTTTGGATAATCAGCCTAGAGGAAGACTACAACCAATTTTTTTCTGGATGATCTACTCTTGGGACAACTTGCCAAAGTAATACTTTTCCACTTATGAGACGATCTTATTTTTCTAATCCATGCAAGCTTTAATGCAAATATATGTTCTTTTATTCTTGGCAAACCAAGTCCTCATTCAATATGTTTTTAACCACGGTTTTTCTATTTATACGATTCCGTTTTCTATTCCAAACCATTCGAAACACTGAGTTTTGAATAGTATGAATTACATCATCGGGAGGATTTGGAAGTAGAATCAACAGATGAATTAGTTTGGACAAGATTAAAGACTTTAAAACAGCCACCCTGCCAAGTGGAGTAATCTGTCTCTTTAACCATACTTATGTAACATTCTTATTTCAAGAACTCTAGCCTGTATGTTTATTTCTAAACAATCAGCAAGATCGTTGGTAAACAATATACCCAGAATTTTGAATTGTGGTGGATTCCACCGTATACGTAAATGTCGCACATAGCGAATGCTTCAGTTTTTCCTACTGCCAAGCCATATAGCACTTGTTTTTTGTTCGGTACTTAATATCAAACCTGATTTTCTCCCAAACCTATCAACTGTTATCAGAGTTTCCTCAAAAAAGACTACTTTGTCACCTTCAAGCATGCTTTCTGCATCGTCCGCATATTGTGAAATTTTGTGTTCTGTATTGTTAAGTTGGATCCCTTTTATAATTCTGTTTTCTGTCGATGGCAACTCACCCTGCATTTTAGCTTCCCTAAGTCTGACTAGTTCCTCTTTGTCCTGCTCTAACCCATGTCTTTCTTCATCAGTCAACTGTTCATTCTTCTCTAACTTTTCAATATTCACTTGAACACGCTTCTGCTTTTCATTACTTCAGCGTTTCTTTTCAGTTGCAAATGCTATAGTTTTACTTCTTATTTTCATCAGTAAAACATCTAAACACAGTTGATCTGAAATAGTACACTGAATTTGTGAACGCTCAATAAATGGTAGTCGTTCCCTTAAAAAAAGGGCAGTATGGCATTCTCTTCCATTTACAGTTTAATTTCCTGACAAAGGTCAAATTATGGTCAAGTAGATGTCCGCCTAAGTGAACAGCTAAGTCTTTCATCCAGACGGTAACGAAAAGGTTCCCTCATTATATATTCTCCCGTGTGGGTGAACTAGTGAGATGCATGATTATTGGGTCAAGTCTGTAGCAGGGTGAGGTCGGGGGGGGGGGGGGGGGGGGGAGGGGGGGGGGGCTTCTGAAGACAGCATGAAGAGACCAGCTCTCCAGTATGGGTGGGAAGCAGACTAATGCGGCATGAACGGAGACTAACGGCACGTGGCACCTTGTCTGGGTGACCACTGCCCAGGGAGGGGTGATGGTCGTTTCCTGGACCAGACGGCTGGACCCTTTGATGACAGCAAAAAAAAATGTGACATTTGACCTCACATCTCTCTCTCTCTCTCTCTCTCTCTCTCTCTCTCTCTCTCTCTCTCTCTCTCTCTCTCTCTCTCCTCTCTCTCTCTGTCTCAGCTCTACCCCAATTCCTCTTCCCCTTCTTCTGCGCATATGCTCTGAACTGCACGCAAACACACAGTCACACTTACATGCTCACATGCATAAGCGCCACCCAAAAACACGCGCACAGAGGCATCTCCAGCTCATAAACTAACAATCACACGTTTGCATATGTTGTTAGGCGTTGGTTTTTCTCAGGCATCATTTTGGACAATCAGAAGTGTGTGCCTTCGGAATTGTGTTGTACGGATTGCACTTTCGAAGTGTTTACGTTATTGACCCCAGCCATCCCATCTCCCAGCCCCCACCCCCACCCCCCCTCCCCTCTCCCCACTAACTCACTCTAGCTCAGTGATTCAGTATCCGTTGTTGTCAGTGAAGAAGTAAGTAGGCATAGCTGAACATGACCAAAGTGACCCAACAGCAGAGCGAGCGGTGTCTCCTCCGGTGAGTTGCCCGGTGATGACCTGAAATTGACAGCTCCTTGTGGACGACCAGAGGTAGGGCTTCATAAGAATGAACCTGGGTGTGGCTCATGTTTGATGTGATCAGAATGAGCAGCGCTGGGTTAGACCATTGTGAAATCATGGGAGACGAAATAGCA
>JADBJO010011902.1:50000-61588 GCA_016801955.1 Conus betulinus
TGCACATGTGCTAATTTGATGCAATTAAGTGCTGCTGTGAATTCTTTCAAGCGATGACTGTATGCGCGTGTTTTCTGTTCTGTTCTTTTTTTTTTTTTTTTTTTTTATCTTTGTATCGAATTTTGATGAGAACTTACAGATGCGTCAACAGGAGACGGTGCACGGGAAATTTCAACACATTAGTGAGTATGCACGTGTTTTCACTGCGTGACAAGGTTTGGAAGAGAACCAGCCGCCGTGAGGTGGTTAGCGTCGCGAACTCTCGGCTGGGAGGTCGTGGGTTCGATTCCTATCAGTCATGTGGGATTTTTCAGCTCCGACCGGCTCCAACCCAGAGTTGAGTTTGCTACGGGCTCAGTTGGGAAGACTGGGACCACACAGTCGAGGGGGAGGGAGGGGGGGGGGGGGGGGTGGAAGAGGATGTAAGCGATATTTGTCCTTACAGGGCGAGTGTCCTGAAAAGACAAGAGGAGAGAACCGATAAACGAGGTCCTTTACTTACTTGGCTGCACGTCTGAGCGTGTTTATATATATATATATATATATATATATATATATATATATATATATATATATATATGTGTGTGTGGTGTGTGTGTGTGTGTGTGTGTGTGTGTGTGTGTGTGGTGTGTGTGTGTGTGTGTGTGTGTGTGTGTGCGCGCGCGTGTGGATGTGTGTGTGTGCGTGTGTGTGCGTGTGTGCGTGCGTGCGTGCGTGCGTGCGTGTGTGTGTGTGTGTGTGTGAAAAGATTCTGCTTTCCCTTTGTCGTTCGGGAGTTGTTTTGTCACAGCTGGACTGGGACTCGGCCCTCTGTAGAGGTGGGATGAACGTGCAGACTCACGTACCCCTAACATCATCATCATCATCATCATCATCATCATCATCATCATCATCATCATCATCATAACAACAACTTTAATGATGATAGCACCACCACCACCACCAATAATAATAATGATAATAATGATGTTGATAATGAGGATAATTATTATGATAGTAATAATGATAATATTGATAATAATAATAATTATAAGAAGAAGAAGAAGAAAAAGATAATTCAAAAAGAAATAATGATAAAAATAAGATAGCATTTAAAAAGCGTCGTGCCAAAGGTTCTAGGCGCTGACAATCCACTCGCAAGAGCTTTGAGAGATTTACGGGGACAGTCAGCTGTTTTGAACGGGACTAGTGGAGATATAGATATGGTAAGTTGTTTTCATCAGGGTGTAGCTGATCCATCGAGAGAACCAGCTGTTTTCATCACAGAATAACCGATCTATCGAGAGAACCAGCTGTTTTCATCACAGAATAACTGATCTATCGAGAGAACCAGCTTTTTTTCATCACAGAATAACTGACCTATCGAGAGAACCAGCTTTTTTTTCATCACAGAATAACTGATCTGTCGAGAGAACCAGCTGTTTTCATCACAGAATAACTGATCTATCGAGAAAACCAGCTTTTTTTTATCACAGAATAACTGATCTATCGAGAGAACCAGTTATTTTCATCACAGAATAACTGATCTACCGAGAGAACCAGCTATTTTCACCACAGAATAACTGATCTATCGAGAGAACCAGTTATTTCATCACAGAATAACTGATCTACCGGAGAAACAGCTATTTCTATCACAGAATAACTGACTATGAGGCATAACTGACTGTTGTCATGGGGAAAATATTTCCCCTGGTTTGTCGTTTGCACTGGAAAATAACGTCGGAGATCCCATTGTTTGAAGCTTGCACGCGCGCTGCTGCCATGTGTGTGAATAAAGAGACTTTTGCTGTGGAATGTTCGCCTTTGTTATTACGTCGTTTGGAAACAAGGGGTCCTTTTGGGGAGCGATTTTTTTTTTTCGAGTTGAATTGACATTTTAAGAACTGAAGAATGACAAACGTGTTCAGAATCAGGTTAGAATTTCAGTGAGATTAGTACTGGTTGATGAAGTAGGTCATTGACCGGACCCTGGACCTGGGTTTTAGTGAGAAAGATCGAGATTTTCCATGTTTGAAGACAGCACATGTCTGTGTGACAACCGTATTCTTCTTTGACAGGTGCTGGTCCGTCATGTGTGTGGCACTGGGCAGACATCAGTCAGCGAGTGGAATGATGAAAAGTCTGGAATCTTATTTCAAGGCACGAACACTTTCACACATCACTTCCTTTCCTCGCTGTAATATTCTGGCTACTCTCTCTCTCTCTCTCTCTCTCAAGCATTCGAGCACACCACACACACACACACACACACACACACACACACACACACACGCATGCACGCAGGCACGCAGGCACGCGCTTACGCAAACATACACGCGCGGCATGCACACACACACACACACACACACACACACACACACACACACACACACACACACACAGTGTCCTGTTCAACGTTCTGCCTGCACTAACGTTAACAAGTTTAAACAGCTGCAGCGCGTGATTGTGGTCAGGTTCAAGGTCAAGAGGATGCATTTCTAAACCAAATGGTAAACAACCAACAAGACATGGGAAGGGACAAAAATCAAATATGCTAGATTTAGTACTTGTTATGATGAAAATATGATATCAGACATTAAGCACTTAGCTCCTACAGGCAAAAATTCTTTAATAGAAAACAACGTTCCAAAACAAATGATTAAGAATGATAAAAAACAGAAACCAAAGTGGATGAAATGCAAAGACAATGAAATTTGTAAAAAAAAAAAAATAATATGTATCAGAGATTCTTAGTCACGAAGCAGGGGAAAGATTATCAAAATTATATTAAAGCACGTAATACTTGTAATAAAAAAAATAAGAAAAGCAAAAAAAAGGAATTTGAAAAGAAGCTATCAAAGGAATGTAAACAAAATCCAAAAGCCTTCTGGAGATATGTACAATCAAAACAAAGATGAACACAGGAGTGAGCCCTTTAGTGACTAAAGATGGTGACACAGTAGAGACAGATAGGGGTAAGGCAGATATTTTGAATACATTTTTTTTAGTGTGTTTCACAAAGGAAGATACCAAAAATATGCCTATTCTAAGTCCAGCTTCAAGGTCAAAAGGCATAGTATTAGAAAATGTAGACATTTCTGTGGACGCAATAAAAAAGAAACTTCAATCTCTAAACCCTAATAAGGCATGTGGTCCGGATGCCATCCCATCGAGAATACTAAAAGAGCTAAATGAGGATGGCCTTCCCACTTTACATACTCTTTTCTAAATCTGTTAAAGAATGATAGTACCTTCAGATTGGAAAACAGCTACAGTTATTCCAGTATTCAAAAAAGTACAAGAACAGATCCAGGAAATTACAGACCAGTGAGTTTAACATGCATTATATGCAAAATTTTAGAATCATTTATTAGAGAGGCTATTATTAAACATATGACAGAAAATAAATTATATGCTGAATGTCAACATGGATTTCGTGCAAAAAGATCTTGTGTGACTCAACTTTTAGAAGTGATGGAAGACTTCACAAAGGAGATAGATAAAGGAGAGAATATAGATGTTTTGTATTTAGACTTTAGAAAAGCATTCGATTCAGTACCACATGAAAGACTTTTAAAGAAATTAGAGTCTTATGGAATAATAGGAAATGTACTTGGTTGGGTTAGAGACTTTTTATCAAAAAGAACTCAGAAGGTAGGGATTGGTAGTTCCTTCTCTCAAAATGCTGATGTTATTAGTGGGATACCACAAGGCAGTATTTTGGGACCAATATTATTTACAGTGTTTATAAATGACCTCCCTGTGGAATGAAAGAGTACATGTAAAATCTTTGCAGATGACACAAAACTTTATAACTCTGAAATTGCATAAGGAATTACAAAAGGATATTGAAACATTAGTACAGTGGTCTGATACTTGGAACCTATATTTTAATGCAGCAGAAAAATGTAAAGTACTTCATATTGGTAAAACAAACCCACAAATGGAGTATTAAAAAAATTGGGGACAAGGAAATAAAAGTATCTAAATGTGAGGAAGAGAAAGACCTAGGTGTGTGACTTTGACAAAAATTTGCTATTTGACCGCCATATTGTAAATAGTATTAATAAGGCTAACAGAATGATTGGAATATAATAAAAAGAACCTTTACATTTATAGAAAAGGACACTTTTTTACAATTATATAAGACACTAGTTAGACCTGTTCTTGAATATGGAAACACTGTATGGTATCCAATGCTAGACCTTCCTGATGTAGCCAAGGACTCCAACACCCGGCTGTTCGCAGATGATGCTCTCCTCTATAGGAATGTCTGCAGTGCCAAGGATCAGTCCTTGCTGCAAGCTGATCTTGATCGCCTGGCAGATTGGGAAGACACCTGACAGATGAGATTCAATGCAGTAAAAGTGTAACACACTCCACATCTTGCCAGGCAGACACATTTCCTTCCACACTGACCTCCTGGAAAAGGTCCAGAGAAGAGCAGCTCGCTATCCCTGCAACTGCTATTTTGAACGCACACCAGGCACTGTCACTGATCTTCTCTGGAAACTCCAGTGGGACAGCCTTGAAACCAGAAGGCACCATAACAGACTGGGAATGCTGTACCGCATCGAGAATGGGCTGGTAGATATCCCCCCTCCATGCTCTACCGTCCTTCTCATTCCAGGGCCTGCGGCAGGAATAGTGCTCGCATCTTCCAGGAGCACTCAAAACACCCAGCTCTACACAACTCCTTCATCCCCGAACAGTGAGGGAGTGGAATAAACTTTCTAGCGAGACCACTACAGCTCCAACAGTAGTGGCATTCTTCAGCCGCCTGTGCTGCAGCTCCAGTGACCTGCAGCCTCCAAGGCTGGCCACTAGTGGAAATTCACACTAGATATGTACATGTATATAGTTTTAAAACCTGTTTTACTCAAAAGCCATCCAGTTCCAGAACTAACTTGAGAAAATTTACTTTTACTAATAGAGTAACCAGTTTTTGGAATGAACTAACAGTTAACATCAAACGTACACCTAGTATTAATGTTTTTAAGAACCTCATAGATAAACATGAATTATTAACTGAAAAGAGATATGAATTTGATGGATAATAGAAACTGAGCTAGCCTATAACTGGACCAACGGTCACAAGAAAAAAAAAAAAATATATATATATATATATAAACAGACTTCAACATAAGTTAAGGACCACACCGCAGAAATGCCTTAGGTGCTTTCAAAATCAAAAATATCAAATAAAGGTTAGTAATTGCCAAGGTTTCTGAACGCGACAGTCGTCAGGCCTTCTTAATTTACTGCCAAGCATGCAACAGCTGCACTGACTCCCCTTGAGAGTGTGCAGAAAAGTGCTCTTGTTTGGCAAAACAAGCTGTTTGTCAGCACACTGACTCGAACTATCTACAGGTGAAAATCCTGATGCACGTGACAGCCTGAAGGTATGGGAGACCACAATGGCCATAAAAGCTGTCAAATACCCGTTCTGAAGCACAACACCAACATGCCAGCGAGACGAAAGTTGAGAAATTTTGATCGTGCCGAGCTATCGCCTGCCTGCAGGACGGAGTAGGCGTCCGAGAGGTGGCCAGAAGGCTGCAAGTGTCACACTCGGTCATCATCATCCGTCTGAGACAGCGCCATCAAACCACAGGCACCGTCCAGGAACGGCCATGCCCAGGGCGTCCCAAGAAAACCACACAACGTGAGGACCGGTACCCTCTGCAGACAGGCCCTTCGGGAGAGGACAACCACCGCCAATGCCTTGAGTCAGCAACTGCGTGCTTCCACCAACACAGCAGTAAGCGGGCAGACCACTCGGCGTCGCCTACATGCCGCCGCCTTGCGTTCCAGGCGTCCAGTGAAGAAGCCCATGCTGACTGCAGGTCACAGGGCACGCCGACTTGCTTGGTGCCAGGACCATTTGAGGTGGACTCGTGCCATTGGGGCCATGTCCTGTTCACACGAATCGCGCTTCATGGTGAGCCCCAAAGACGGCCGCATCAGGGTGTGGCGGCGCCCACAGGAGCAGCTGCAAGATGATGCTATCCAGGAGGCGGCTGCTTTTGGAGGTGGCTCCATTATGGTTTGGGGAGGCATCAGCCGACACTACAGGACTCCTCTCTACCATGTGGAGGGCATGCTCAATGGGCAGCGCTACCTGCAGGAGATCTTACAGCCTCTGGTCACAGCGACCCTCCAGCAGATCGGACCCCAAGCTGTCCTCCAGGATGACAACGCCACACCACACCGCTGCAGGGCTGTCAACACTTTCATTCAGGAAGCTGGGATCACCAGGATGGCATGGCCTGCGAACAGTCCAGATCTCAATCCAATCGAGAACATCTGGGGAGAACTTGGCTGGCGAGTCCATGCAAACCGCCCACGTCCAGCTAATCGGGAACAGCTGCTGCACGTCCTGCGACAGGAGTGGGAAAACATCCCCCAGGCCGTCATCGCAAACACCATCAACTCCATGAGGCAGCGCTGTCTCGATTGTGTTGCTGCGCGGGGTGGACACATCCGTTTTTTAAACAGATTAAAAGAAACATGTTTGTGGATTTTCTTTTCCCAGGGTGGGTCTCTTTACATTGCTTTATCATTGCAAAAACATTACGCAATCCAAATGAAATTGCTTTAATTTGATTCACAAGGGTTGCAATAAATATCTGTACACATGAAACATTTTTGGTTTCGCACGTGTTGCATTTGTCAGACAGATTGCAAGTGGTCCTTACACAAGACAATTCAACAATATCATGTAAGCACAAGCAAAAGATTTTCAACTCGGCAAAAAGTTCCAAACCTTCAACATTTCAGGACGTTTTCTGATAGGCATAAACACCCTTTTCAAAGTAGCACGTACGTACAAAATGGTTTGACGATTGATTGTGGCGTCTAAAAAGCAAAATCAAACGAAAAATACCCCAAAACAAAAATACTACCACACCACCCAACTTAAAAACTCTCCCCGCCCACGTACAGCCCATTACAGTCTCCGCCTTTGGCGTGGCCAAGCTGTTACGCGACCTCAAAGTTAATAAGGCCCCCGGTCCAGACAACCTACCCAACATCGCCTTGAAGACCCTCGCTGACAGCATCGCCCCCTCCCTGACACTCATCTTCCAAGCCTCGCTCGACTCTGGACGCATACCGCAGGATTGGCTTGCAGCCAACGTCACCTGCGCATTCAAGAAGGGCGACCGTCACTCCCCCGGCAACCATAGACCCATTTCTCTTACTTCAGTTCCCTGTAAGATCCTGGAACACATAGTATGCCGCCACATCCTGAACCACCTACACTCCCATCAAATCTTGACCTCTCTCAACCACGGCTTTCGAGCCGGCTACTCTACTGAAAACCAGCTCCTGACCACAACACAAGATCTCCTGTCTTCATACGACCGTGGAAAGCAGGTAGACATGGCGATCTTGGACTTCTCCAAGGCCTTTGACACCGTTCCTCATGACCGACTACTCCACAAGCTGTCCAGTTATGGCATTACTGGCCCCATCCATTCCTGGCTGAAGTGCTTCCTCACGGAACGCTCCATGCAAGTTGTGGTTGAGGGCACCTCATCAAATTCTACGACAGTGGATTCTGGGGTCCCGCAGGGTACCGTGTTAGGCCCACTCTTGTTCCTGTGCCACATCAATGACCTCCCGGAGGCAGTCAAATCCCAAGTACGTCTCTTTGCAGATGACTGCCTCATTTACAGGGAGATCAACGACTTCAGCGACCACCTCACCCTCCAAGAGGACCTGAAGAGTCTGGAACAGTGGGCAGAGCGATGGGGCATGCGTTTCAACGCCACGAAATGCTACGTCATGAGCCTGGCGCGGAGCCCTGCAACCTCCTTCTTCTACTCCCTTGGAAACACAATTCTCAAACAAGTCTCTACCAACCCCCTACTTGGGTCTTCAATTCTGTGCAGATCTGTCGTGGTCAACCGACATCAAACTACATTACAAAGAAAGCCAACTGCACCCTTGGTTTTCTATGCCGAAACCTCAGCCACTGCCCCACAGCCTGCAAACGCAACGCCTTCCTCGCTTTAGTCAGACCCCTGTTGGAGTATGGAGCGATCATCTGGGACCCGTACGAAAAACAGGAAATTGACAAGCTTGAACGTACACAGCGAGTGGCAGTACGCTTCATTGCCAGAGACTGCAAGTTTAGAGCACCTGGCTTCGTAACGGGTCTCCTGAGGAAACATGACCTCCCTACCCTCCAGGAACGACGTGAGAGCCTGCGGCTGACCTTCTTTTACAGGGTGGTTGAGGGGCTGGTGCCAGCAATCCCTCCTGAGCAGTTCCTTGTGCCCCTACAACCTGGTCGACGCATCCGCCGTCCACCGAAACACAACTGACTTTGTAGTCCAAAACCCAGTGGAAAACTACACATGAAACAACAACAGGTGCTACACAGTTCCAAACTGCAGCACAGAGCAGTATAGACAATCATTCTTCCCAAGAACTATTATTAAGTGGAACCAACTAGACAATAGCACTGTATTCTCAGATAGTACTGAGGCCTTCAAGCAGGCAGTGGCCAAAGCCCAACGCCACTTACTCTTCTGCTGCGCACCCCACCCTTTGCGTCGATGCCAGATTCCTGGGGCCTCTTGGAAGAAATCCCAACTCCCTCACTTGGACAAAGAGATCCGCCCCAGCTCCAATTTCTGTCGTAATGCGCTCAGCCATGACAACATGGGATACCCACTCTCTCTTCGAGAATCCTCACATCTTGGCAATCTGGATGTTTTAGTGCTATGTAAATTCAGTCTGCACATCCTATCCTCCCCCCTCCCATTCCCTCATTTTTCGTGGAAGGTCAGATCAGGTCACGACGAGGGCATCAGCGTTGCGCAGGCTTTGCTTTAGCATGCCCATAGCCGTAAACAGCGCAATCAATTCATCTAATACGTTGAAATGATACGTTCTCCTTATCTTTTCATTACATTGGTAATGTGTGTTTGACATTAAAACTAAATCTATTAACCGGTTTGTTGTTCTTCCCCACTTATTTTCCAAATTCGTGCATGCGTTTGCCTCTGTTTGCGTCGATTTGCGGGGAAGACGTCACGTGACTATTCGTTGTGCTCGAAAGGATGTGGACTGTGACAAGCACGTGTAACACAAAATTGAAAATCTAGTCGTGACGAAAGAGGATTCCTCATACGTGTTTAGACCAGTAAACAATTTATTTTCAAGTCAGTTTTTATTTATTAGATTTATTTAAAGTCATAATTGCTACAAACGACTGTTCACATTATTCGGAATTATTGTGTATATCCTTAAGAGCCGCACCGTTCTGAAGTCTCTTCCCCCTTTAGCCCGACATGTCACGTTACTAGTACTGGCTCTTCACGGAGCCAAATTTCGGGGGTTTGTTGCACTTCTTTTAGCATTCAGCTTAGCAAGGAGAGAGGGGGATTACATCTCAAAGAGTTCTGTAGTAAAGAACAACGTGACAGCCATCTGTTTCAAAGAATTTTGTGTGCTTTCGAGAGGTCATGGCCATAAACCTTTGTGAAAGAAGACTGCACCGCATTTGATTGGGCTCGAGTGTCGGTGAATGACGGCGATGTTTATTTCTGTGGAACCGTCATTTCTCAAAAGGTACTTTGGTATTTTCCTGCTTATCGTTTGAGATGTCGTGTGTATTAATTATTCCTTCGTTGAAAGAAACGTATGGAAACGTATGCCATGCATTTTCTGTAAGCGACGTGATTAGGCTTATCGTCAGACAGCAGTCGTGCTAAAAAAAAAAAAGTTGCTTGGGCAGCTCGCAACCGACAGTCTAGACGAGTCGCTGCCCGGATAAAACGAGCACTTTAGGCGAAGTCAGCCGAGAAACGGAAAGTTGTTTACAAAGTTACTAGTGAAGAGATCTTATTACACGTAAAAGAGTCAGTCTGAAATGACATAGTTGTATTGATATTGACGTGCTTGACAACGAGATGTTAAACTAGGCTATCGATTTATTGTTAGTTTACAGGGTAAACAGCTTTAGGATATTTTCATGGCCTTGGGTATGGGACTATGATGTTATGGGTATTTATTACGCTTTAACATTAAAGAACTTTTTTTAAATATTACGCTTTACCATGAAAGAACACACACACACACACACACACACACACACACACACACACACACACACACACTTTTGTTTCTAATTCTACTATACAGATTTTTCCAAATTAAGTCTACTGGCCTAAGGCCTTTCTCACATCTTTCATCAGATATTACTTATTGGGGATCACTCAGATTCTAAAACACATAACCAATGAAAGGAGGTTTTGTTTTAACCGTTTTCTTAAAACAGTCTTTTCAATGAAAGTGTAAATATTCAAACTGTGACAAGGGGGTGGTTACCCTTGGAGTGACAGACAAACACACAAGTGAGAAGATGCAGTTGTCATACAGATAAGATTTCCCTGACTCCAACTTTCACTGGTGGTCTTACATGATGATGATCTCCCACATCCAACTTTTCTTCTTATTAAGAGGCAGTTTCTCTTTGGAGTCCATATATATTTTAACCCATTTTTGCAGAAATATTTACAATAAAGTTTCAATAATTTCTTGAGAAATTTTGTTCAACACTTGGACTTTTTCACAATATTTCATGAAAGATTAGCACATGTTATTAATAATTAGTATAACAAGCCCCACAGGCTTCAACCTTAGACAACAAGACCATTTAATGACATCATCAGATAAGGCCAACAAGGTCACATAAAACACATTCTTCAAACTGGCCACTAAACCACACAATTACCAAATACCCAACATTGCCATTTAAGGCCACAAATAAGTAAATATAGTCTTCCACTAAGTTAATCATCCCCAACCTGAGACCTCAGTCAGTCAGTATTCGTTTAATTCATTTTCTTCCAGTCTTAGACTTTCACTGTCTGGCACTCATTTATTCTTTCTTTTTTTCTGTCGCATAAGGAATTTAGGCATATTCTAGGGGATTTAGGTGGCAACTACTTTGGTGGAGAAAAACCTCTTTTCCTTTCCACGTTTAGGCCTATACTGGCAATTTCATGCCTTATTCTACAACTGCGATCTGTACTACAAAGGTGATGATGACTCCCATATATACAACACCTCTAAAACACAGCTCCTATAAAATAGTATAGTTGAGGCCAGTCTCTCTCTCTCGAACACCTCTGCTGACATTGACTGCTATCTTAACCAGCCAGTCCAGTGACAATCAGTGAGTACTGTTATCTTATCATGGGTAAAAATCATGCTTTTCTTGCAGTCAAGTCAAAATTACGCTTTTCTTGTAGTTAAGCCAAAATCATGCTTTACCAGCACTGCACTCCAAACTGACAGGGATAAAAGCTGTCAGGCAAGCTAACTTGTTAACTGAATCACTGACCCTCTCACAGATTGTGAGTGGAAGCATGCAAACACTGTCCACATAGTTTTACCTTAGTCTGGCATTTTGAACTTTTTACACAATGGATACTTACTAGTGTTAACTCAAGGTTTACTGACCATCCCTTGAGTTTGAGTCTGAAGCAGCTTTTAGTAATAATTAAAAAAGAGGAAACATTTTCAAACATGTGCTTTTGATATGGTACACACCCCTCCTCCACGGAAAAAGAAATTTGAATGGTGGGTAATTT
>JADBJO010011903.1:0-7500 GCA_016801955.1 Conus betulinus
ATATATAATATCTTGTACGCAGTCACTGCTTTGGCAAAGTGCCAGGCAGTCCTCTTTCCCAAGAGTACAAATCACTACTTAAAAAAAAAAAAACTGATCACTGAGGAGCAAGCACCGTGTACAGGCGATTTCGTGTTCAATCGCCCCACTTTAAAGTTCTCCTGAAAACATATCAAGTATTCGCAGAGCAGGTCTGTCAGTTAAAAGTCCACAAAAGATTTTTTTCTTCCGGGACACATCACACACACACACACACACACACACACACACAACACACACGCACGCACGCACGCACGCACGCACGCACACACGCACGCACGCATGCACGCACGCACGCACGCACGCACACACACACACACACACACGCCTCAAGCTAGATTTATCAATTTTTAAAATTAATTTGTAAGAAGATTGTAATTCAACAAAGAGTGTAATGTATTCTGTGACACTTTGGCACTAACCGCCTTGAATGGAACAAAACTTTGATTTTGTTCGACATCATACAAATTCATCTTGTGGGGATCCTATGGTGAAGTGTTGATCTTAATGTTACCATGCTTGGGAGAAGCTGCTTATTTTGAAAAAAAAAAAAGTATACTGCCAACAGCAGAAATATAGTTTGATCTATGCTAGGGCCAAGCGGTTTTTCTCTCTTCAAAACGTTTACGAAAAAAATCCCCTTTTATGGTTTTTACTAGATGGTAAACCCATTTTATAGGTTAGGAACACACACAAAAACAGCTGTAGAAACACAACTCTCCCAAAGTCAACATGAATTAATATGACGCCAAGTATACAAACACGGCGAAAAAGCCATTATGCTACCTACATAAACGAGGACTATTTTACATTCACCTATATCAACTCTGTCACCGAGTGGCTTGCCTGACAAAGTGGTTTACCGTGACCAGAACAAGGCGTGACTGCAGCTGAGGTCTCATGACATGGCAGGGTGAGGATGAAGCTCCCATATAACATTCTTGATTGCATAGAGAGTGAAGGTTTGTAGCAAAAGCGTGGTCGCTCAAACAGCTACGCTTTTATTTCTCATTTTCTGTGCCCCCTGTGGAGTGTTCTCGTACCGTTCCCGATTACGCTGCCATACTCAGGCTTTTTCAGTCGCAGCCCCGGTACTGCAGTCTACGAGGCGCGATCAGTGTCAGATCACCATGAGGCAGTCCATCAATTAAGACCCTGCTCTGCTGTCGAGTTACTTAAGAGATGTTGAGTGGTGCCTATTCTGATCCAGTAGGTGCTTGAATCTCATAAATTGCTTGAACAGTTCCAGTCAGCCTATCGTAAGTGTCATAGCACAGAAACTGCTTCATTGCATGTGGTCAGTGATGTCCTTCAGGCCTCAGTGTGTCTATCTTGTCACTGCTGACTGGTCAGCAGCATTTGACACCATAGACCACAGCATCCTTATGAGGCGGCTGCCTACCACTTTTAGCTCTTCTGGAACGGTTCCGGACTGGTTCAACTCCTGTTTAACCGGCCGTACCCAGTCTGTTGTCACTGGCCGTGAATACTTCAAAAAACACAACAGGGAAAAAAAAGTGCGTTTTATTCTATGGGTCTGTGACTTGTCTGACTACGACCAGGCTGATCTCAGACTTATCTAACTACTATGTTGAAGACTATTGAAGTCTGTCACCGGGGTGGCGTGCACCTTAACCAATTATTACAGACAACCTGTGGGAACTGCCGGAAAAACATTTCACCGTAAATCGGATGTGAACATTCTGTAAAAGAAGTTTCTTTATTCCTCTTACGCTTTTTGATGCTGCTTTTTCTCTCAGGATTGTAGGGTGCATTTTGTTGCTCATTTTGTCGTTCGGCGTCATTCACCAATCTTATCTGCAAGAAAATTCAAATTTGTCGCCCTTTTTTTCTTCTTGTGTCAGGTTCATAACATTCTAGGTATATCTTCATAATGTGTACCTGAAATTGAGTGCTTTGCAAAGTGCACCAGCTGTCCATTCTGTAATTTGGTTTGAAAAGACAGCTTTTGTAGAAAAATGTATTTCACTTTTAATCAGTTTTTAATTGTATCCAGACAATTAAACGCAATGGCTGATGCTCTTTGGCACTGTCTTTTTTAGTCAGTAGCTGAATTGCTGTGGTATGAATTGCTATGAAGTATGTTCTTTCTCCATGAAGAATGTGTCAACAGATCCGAGATTGACCATTGCTGTCAACTGACTTTCAAATAATACATAAGAATGAGGGCATGGAGAACAACAGATTAAGCCAACCATTAGGATGACGTAGATGGACACTGAAGACAAAAGACTGTAATTTGTCACCACAGAACTCCACACATGATCTGTTCCCCAGGTGTGCTGTCAGCACGACGTATTACGGCCTCAGCCTCAACGTGGCCAATCTAGGTGGCAATGTCCGCCTCAACTTCCTCTTCTCCAGCTCCGTGCAGCTGGTCGGTGTCGGTCTGTCCTGGGTGCTGGCGGGCCGACTGGGCCGGAAGCGCACACACTGCGCCTTCATGCTGCTCTCCGGCACTTCCTGTCTGACCACCATCTTTCCCATCATGTTCGGCGGTGCAGGTAAATGACGAAAAATGTGTGAAAAATGTCAGGGATGCATGCCGATACCAGATACTCTCTGAGGCCGCTAAAAAACAAGTTCCTGTGTCGCCTTGGCCTTTTTCACATGTTTTAAATGTGCACAAGATACAGGACGTCGATTTAAAGTTTGTCCTGAAGGACTAGCTTCACGCCAGCACGTCAGGTTTAATGGAAAGACGGGGAGACAAATAAGCAATCCCGTGTGTGATTCGAAGCTAGAGTCATGCGTTGTCCACTCACCCAGTTGTGTGCATAGTTGTTTCTTGCCTTGGAACATCCCATGACAGTGTTTGTTTCATTATAAGCAGAGTGATCATGGCACTGGAGATAATGGATGGGGTAATTATGGTAACAATAGCAATGGGAATGATGTTACTGTGGATAATGTGATGATGTGATGCTGCTGCTGCTGCTGCTGCTGATGATGATTATGATTCTAATGCTGCTGCTGCTGCTGATGATGATGATGATGATTCTGATGCTGATGCTGCTGCTGCTGCTGCTGCTGCTGCTGCTGATGATGATGATGATGACAGAACAGAACTGCCCTGGATGACTATCACACTGGTGATGTTGGGCAAAATGGGGATCAGTGCAGCCTTCAGCGTAGTGTACCTGATGTCTGGTGAACTCTTCCCCACCGTCATTTGTTCATGAAGGGAACTGGACACTAGACAAAACAAGATTCGGTCAACATCATGAGCTTCTTCCCGCACCCCATTTTACCACAGCTATACTGGATACAGAGACTGTGGCCGTGGAGTGCAGGAATGGTAGCCTGGGACAGAAAGGAGGAGGGAATAAGGAGTGAAAGAGAGGGTTATGGAGGGGGAGGGGAGGTAGGGAGCACTTGCGCATTTCTGAGGCCGGTTTCTGCGTGGAAACTGTTTTTAGTGTTAAGATCAAGTGGCGCGCTTCCAGCCAGACTTTAAATAAAAGGGAGGGGCTTATAAGCGAACGATGTTTTTCGTCATGAAAGAAGTCTCTAATGATATAATTTAAAAAGAGAGACCTATTTTAATAGTGGTGATTTTATTGCTTTGGAGAAAGATTGCCCCTTACAGATGTTTACAGCCAAATTCAGCAGTTCTTTTTCATTTCTTGGACTATTTGACTATCAAGTTTTGTCGAAGCAACCAGTCAAATTCGTGTGTCGCCATCTCAGATATTTGCGGTGGTTGCTGACGTATCCTGTTAAAAACGGAAAGCAAACCAAAATCTACAGAAAAACAAGTGAACAATATCACTAATGTGTAAAAAAAAAAAAAAAAAAAAAAAAAAAGGGGGGGGGGGGGGGGGGGGGGGGGGGCATAATTCTAATGTCAAATTAATCAGGAATTTGTTTGAAAGTGACTGATGAGAGTTTTTCTTAATAAAAAGCTGTGCAAACGTGCCGCAACGTAAGCGTTTTTGTAAACAGACATTTATGATTTAACTGTTATTTCATGACCTTTTGCTTTTGTGCTGTGCTCACGTCGACTTTGACAGTGAAAAATGATGTACCAATCAGTTTGCAGTCAATTTATGTGTAATTTGACCCGGATGTGTACAGTCACGCGTTCTCAACTCATAAGTGACGCTCGTTTCAGAGATTTCCCTCACAATCAGGAAATCTATGAGTTAAGCGATGACTGACGTGTGTCACGACAGAGACCTGCATTGCCTGCTTTTTATAACTTTCTTCTCCAGTCTTCTTTCCAAGAAGTATGATTATTCAATAAATCAAACTGATTGTCATATTTGATAGAAAAGATCTATGTGCTATGTTCATATTTGATAGAAAAGATCTATGTGCTGTTCATTTAATCACAACTCGGTAAAAAAAATCCTGGAATTTAGTGTGAATACTCAGTTTGGAACTAACCCATATTAAAATATTACCTAGCACAGCTAATAGGACAAAAGAAAATGTACTAATATGGTCTTCAAATGCGTCAGTCATGAAGCTTTCCAGAAAGATGTTGAGGACTGAGGGAGATAGAAAGCAGCCCAGACGAACTCCAACTGAAGTTTGGAACCCTTCTCCAATAGCACTCTTTATGAACACCACACTATATGCTTTGGAGTACAGTTGCTGGATGGTTCGACAAGCTTCTGTCTGATGTTGAATTCTTCATTGTGGTCAGACTCTGTTGAACGCCTTCCTGAAGTCCATGAAGACAGGGCAAAACTCCCTCTGGTACTGGAGATGTTCTTTTTGCAAAGGGAAACGTGGTGTAAAAATCTAACCGATGGTACTTCTGTGAATCCAGCCTGTTCTTCAGCAATGACGGATTCTGCTAGCCGTTACAATCTATTCAGAGCGATTTTGAGCGTCATTTTGCTGACGTGGCTGATCTAGATGACAGGATTCGTTAGATGGTACTTCTGCCTCTTCGGAACCCTGCCTGTTCTTCAGCAATGAGGGATTCTGCTAGCAGTTGCAGTCTGTTCAGAACTAGGTGGAGCAATACTTGGCTGGTGAGGCTGGTCAAGGTCATGAAGCGGCAGTTCTGGCAGAGGTGGGGATTTCCTTTCTCTGGAAGGGTGACGATTGGCGACTGCTGACTACTGCTGCCACTGCTGCTGCTGCTGCTGCTGCTAAAACTACTATTGCTATTGCTACTGCTGCTGCTACTACTACTATTACTATTACTACTACTACTACTACTGCTGCTGCTGCTGCTGCTGCTGTGCCTATGGTTATAGCTGCTGCTACTACTGCTACAACAACAAAAACTACTACTATTAATGCTGTTGCTGCAGCTGCTACAGCTACTAATACCACTACTGTTACTACTACTTCTGCTGATGCTGCCACTACTACTATTACTGCTGCTACTACTACTACTGCTGCTGCTACTGCTCCTGCTACTACTACTACTACTACTACTGTAGCAAAGCGTACATCAACGTAGACCAACAGTTTCAACACATTCTACTGTATGACGCATGTTACTTCAGCCCGCTGTGCTGAGCTGACAGCATACTGACCTCTACATGACCTGTGTAACCTTTGACCCTGTGATGGCTGTGTGCCAGACGCTGCACATTGAAGGCAAGGTGGGTCTGGTCACTGCCGCTGGTCATCTTCGGCGCTCTGGTACTAACGGCCGGCCTGCTGGCCCTCTGTATGCCAGAGACACTGCACCGGAAACTGCCCGACACCATTGTGGAGGCCGCCAACTTCACCAAGTGAACACCACCAATTTTGTCTGTCTATAGATAGATAGATAGAAGAGAGAGAGAGAGAGAGAGAGAGAGAGAGAGGAGAGAGAGAGAGATAGATAGATGGATGGATGGATGGATGGATAGAGAGACAGATAGATAATGAAATAGATCATTAGATGCATACATACATACATACGTACATACATACCTACAAACGTACATAATACATGCATACATACATATATACATACATAGACAATTAGAGAGAGAGAGAGATCATTAGATAGATAGATAGATAGATAATAGATATATAGAGAGAGAATAATTTGAGAGATAATTAGATATATGTATATAAAATATAGAGAGAGATACATAAAAAAACAAAGATAGATAGATGATAGATAGATAGATAGATAGATAGGTTTGCAGATAGAGAAATAGAGAGATAGGTAAGATAGATAGTCAGATAGAGGTGTGTGTGTGTGTGTGTGTGTGTGTGTGTGTGTGTGTGTGTGTGTGTGTGTGTGTGTGCTGACCACTGTCTAGTGAGGTGTGTAAAACGTTCCGTTTAAAGCATTATGTCCACATGAAACAGTTTGATCCATGGTATGTTGCAGGCAGCAGTCAGATGACCCTGTGCTACAGCTGACGGCACATGGCAGCCTCTGACCCTGACTGCCACACAGTGCAGTGGTGAGGAGGAGGAGGAGGGAGAAGAGGACCGAACAAGAACCCACAGATAGTAAAGATGGCAGATAGGGATGCCGACAGACAGTAAAGATGGCAGATAGGGATGCCGACAGACAGTAAAGATGGCAGATGGGGATGCCGACAGACAGTAAAGATGGCAGATGGGGATGCCGACAGACAGTAAAGATGGCAGATGGGGATGCCGACAGACTGTAAAGATGGCAGATAGGGATGCCGACAGACAGTAAAGATGGCAGATGGGGATGCCGACAGACAGTAAAGATGGCAGATGGGGATGCCGACAGACAGTAAAGATGGCCGATGGGGATGCCGACAGACAGTAAAGATGGCAGATGGGGATGCCGACAGACTGTAAAGATGGCCGATGGGGACGCTTGTGAAACACCTGGACGTCAACATGACGTCACAGTTCACGGGCATCGACATCAGAGGGCAGCACCTCCTCCCTTAGTTCTACCTGACATCATCTGTGCCTCCGCAGGTACCGGTGTAATCTCGTCTGTCGTTTTTGTATCTGTCTGGCACTTTTGATGTAGCCAGTACTTGTGGTTGGTGTGTCTAACACACTGTAGACAGTCTTCTGATGTGGCCAGTACTGGTGGTTGGTGTCTAACACACTGTAGACAGTCTTTTGGTGTAGCCAGTACTGGTGGTTGGTGTGTCTAACACACTGTAGACAGTCTTTTGATGTGGCCAGTACTGGTGACTGCTGTGTATAACACACTGTATACAGTCTTTTGATGTAGACAGTACTGGTGGCTGGTCTGTATAACACACTGTAGACAGTGTAGGATGAGCGCACAGGTTTTCATTAAGCATTGACGGGCAGTTTTCCTGCCCATTGGTATTGTCTTGGAATCGATGAGACTGAACTGTGTGTAACGTTCCATCTGCTGTCCCTAGCTGTCCAGTCTGTAATCAGTTAGACTGAACTGTGTGCAAACGTTCCATCTGCTGTCCCTAGCTGTCCAGTCTGTAATCAGTTAGACTGAACTGTGTGTAACGTTCCATCTGCTGTCCTTTGCTCTCCAGTCTGTGATCAATTGACAAGGAA
>JADBJO010011903.1:12500-29951 GCA_016801955.1 Conus betulinus
TCTGTCTTTTTACACTGTTGTCAGTCCTGTCTATTTTACAGTTGTCAGTCATGTTAATTTTACACTGTTGTCAGTTCTGTCTGTTTTACACTGTTGTCAGTTCTGTCTGTTTTACACTGTTGTCAGTCCTGTCTATTTTACACTGTTGTCAGTCCTGTCTATTTTACAGTTGTCAGTCATGTTAATTTTACACTGTTGTCAGTCCTGTCTATTTTACACTGTTGTCAGTTCTGTCTGTTTTACACTGTTGTCAGTCCTGTCTATTTTACACTGTTGTCAGTGCGTCTTTTTTCTTCTGCCTCCCCTACGTCTGCCTCCCACTACAATTCCCTGGAAAACTGGACGTCACAGGACAGCTGTTTAACAACATGAAAACTGGACGTCACATGACAGTTGTTTGACCAACATGAAAGCTGGACGTCACAGGACAGTCGTTTTACCTGACATCGGTCGGCAGTTGACCTGATATTATTGGACGATGCTTTTACCTGCTGGCACTGGCAGTTTTTTTTAATCTTGAATCAAATGGAAAGTTCTCTAGCTCTATGCTCTTTGACTTGCCATCTCAGAAACACATCGTTACCTGGCATCACAGGACAGTTCGGTACATAACATTGCAGAGCAGGTTTTTCTTTTTTTTTTATTTTTTACTATTGACATTCACAGCTTTTGTTTATATCACAGGAAAGTATTGTATTTGACATCTCGGGACAATTCTTTACCTGCAGTTGCAGTTATTCCTCACCTGAACTTACAGGACAACACTACTGAAGTCTGTGTCTAACATTGGAAGTTAATTTTGTATTTAATTTTGTATTTTCCTCATGCCAAAAATGAAACCATATGACCCTTCAGAGACATGATAGGATGAAGAATAGGTGGAGGTGAGCGTGTCCGGCAAAGCGTGTTATCGAACCAATTCAGTTCTTTCCTCCAAAATATCGTGAGTCTGAGTGTAATGTTTTGTTATGCCTTAGCGAGCACATTCTTTGTGCAAGCGGCCATCCAGGAAACAACATCCTGGCATCCCTCTAGTCAATTATTGTTTTATTCTTTGTTCTGTATCTTTTGACCCATTCCCTTATCTGTTCTGTCTGTGCTTCTTTTCTCTCTTCTTCCCTTAAACCCTTCGCCTCGCATCATCTCTCAGTGAAAAAATGCTTTCTGTGGACAGATGTCGGGTGCCAGGACTGGCCAACGATACCTTTGCCATTCAAAATGACGCGCACAGAATGGCGGTTAATCTCTCTATCCCCGTGACGTCATCTGATGGTGCCGTCAAATATTCCAGATGTGAAGTATACCAGGACCCTGACGAGCAACGGACCAACGGAACGTTCTATGACGTCACACAGCCCTGTGACAGCTGGGTTTATGACGACACTGACTTTGAGAGAACTGTCATCACTCAGGTCAGTGATAATTCAACTCTGCCTCAACTACATTCATGACAGAGACCGCCACAAAGTTGTCATTACATTTTTGCCTCTTAAACACATGCGAAGAAAGCCTCATGAAGTGATTACATTCGTCCTAGATACACACAGGACCCACGTAATAATTATCACTGTATCCTTTTCTGATACACACGTCATAGAAATGTCATAGGGACTACCATTACATTTCTGTTATACACATGATAGAGACCTTCTCAAGGTTATCGTTCCAATTCTGATCCACACATGCTAGAGACCAAGAGTTTTCAATGCAGTCGTTTACCTTGCAGACTTCACAAAGACTTAAACACTTAAGACACCATTGCTTTTTAATAAAGACACAGCAAATCTCAACTCAGCGTTCGTTCAGGTACGGAACATGTGGAGGTACAAGGAACTGTCAGTCAACACCGAAGTCAGGCTCTTCAACACCAGCATCAAAGCAGTTCTATTGTACGGAGCGGAAGCCTGGAGAACTACAGTTGCCACCACCAAGAAAGTGCAGTGTATATCAACAACTGCCTGCGCAGATTCTCCGCATCCGATGGCCAGACACCATCAACAACAATGAGCTCTGGGAGAGAACAAGCCAGCTGCCCGCAGAACAGGAAATCAAGAAACGACGTTGGAGCTGGACTGGGCATACGCTGCGGAAGCCTGCAAGCAACATCACCAGACAAGCCCTAACATCGAACCCCAAGGAAAATGAAAAGCGGTCGGCCAAGGACACCTGGCGCAGGGACCTGGAAGCAGACATCAGGAACATGGGGATGACTTGGAACCAGCTGCAGAAAAGAGCCCAGGACAGAGATGCCTGGAGGTCCTTGGTTGGCGGCCTGTACCCCAGGAGGGGTAATGGGCGATGATGATGATGAAATCTCAGCTCAAAGCTACCAGTCTGTTTCTGCATTTTATGTCCATAGTAGAACACCTCCGAAAGTTGTTGTGTCTGTTGTGTGTCTTCTTTTTCCTGTGCTTTTGTGGTAAATAATCCCCCATGCCCTCTAGTGGCACAGGTCCCATAGTATTCATCGCCTTCGGCCCATTCACACTGAGGCTTGTCCTGTCCAGCTGTCAACACCGGGTGTCCACAAACAGCAGTAAATACTGGGTCGCCATTGCGCAACCCACCAGAGGGGACACTGCTCTACTGCGCGTCACTTCGGTGGAGCTCAGTGGTGCTTTTCGTCCTACAGACACAGGAGCCGACCCCTTTGATGACCACAATGATTGTTTGGCAGTAGAGCCAGCTGTGGCTATAGCATTGTCTGTGGGAAAGCAGCTCCGTCTTCTCACCTTCCTTTATACAGGGATGTATCTTTGAAAATGATAACCTCAGTCTTATAGACATCACATGGGGAGGTCCTTTCCAGGGCCATCATTTTAGGTCGATTCAGCGCTATTATAAAGAATGAACTCACAGTAAATAGCTGAGTGCAACATCTGTTCACACAGAGGAAAGTCAGAGGCGTTGACCCATTGAACTATGGTTGTCCATTCACGCAGCATGCCCGCAGCCTTACTTGGTGTATCCACAGCCTTACTCCAACCTCTACAACGTGTTCAAAATTCAGCCGCTCGCCTTATCTTCAAGGTGCCAAACAGCACCATACTTCGGATCTCTTGAAGAAATTACTCTGGCTCAAAATCGAGCACAGAATTCAGTATAAGTCGGCGTGTGTATGTAATAAGGTTCTCACAGGTGAAGCGCCTACCTATCTCTCTGATCGCTTCGAAATATCTCTTCCTACACGTCCCCTACGTTCTTCCTCTGATGACCGAATTTTTCGAATTCCCTCATATAACCGAAAGCAGCACGGTTCTAGAGCATTCTCATTTTCTGCGGCAACACTCTGGAATTCACTACCTTTCCATCTACGTCATGCCCCTTCCTTCTGATTTTCAAGTCTGCACTTAAAACGTATCTGTTCAAACGCCAGTTGCAGGATACCACCTGAAATATTACTGAATTACAACTACATGTCACTTGCACTCTTTGCTCGTGTACATATGACTTGTTCACCGTGTCATATAGTGTATTTATGTATGCAACATTATGTTCCAGTGTGTGTGCGTGTGTGCGTGCGCGCGCGCGCGCGCGCGCGCGCGTGTGTGTGTGTGTGTGTGTGTGTGTGTGTGTGTGTGTGTGTGTATGTGTGTGTGTCTGTGTGTCTCTGTGTCTGTGTCTGTGCGTGTGTGTGTGAGTGCGTTTGTGTGTGTGTGTGTGTGCGCGCGCGCGCGTGTCAGTGTACTGTGTTCGTGCGTGCGTGCGTGTGTGTGTGTGTATGTTTATGGCTCATGAACACAGAACTGTGTGTATGTAGTTGTGTGTGTGTGTGTGTGTGTGTGTGTGTGTGTGTGTGTGTGTGTGTGTGTGTGTGTGTGTGTGTGTGTGTGTTCTACTTACATTTTTTAGATGAATTTTTAAAACTTGTAAAGCGCCCTGTAGCCTACGTTGTTAGGATAGGTGCTATAGAAATTGTCCTCATTATTATTATTATTATTATTATTATTATATACATGAGGGGCATGCAGAACCAACAAGGAAAGCCTCTTCCCCCTTGGCTCTGGGGCCTTTTATTACCGTCAAGGGAGTCAAGCATGCGTCCCAATCTTCCGGATGTGACTGTATTACCTTAATTGACAGCCTGCACTTAGTGGAACGGATGTAAAGAAAATTTGTATGTTTCAGTACGTCTTCCAGAAGCCTATAGTTCATTCAAAGGGTTACCAGGCTTAACACGATACGTAGTTATATCTGTTTGGGTGTAGTGAAGGTTCTCAATTGTACACAATATTGTGTATCTAGTCATTAGGTGTGTTTGAATTTTCCAGTCCATCCGTAAAAAAAAAACCCTCTCACCTCGCTCATCTTTTCTTCCCTGCTCAGCCCAAATTCAGTTTTCAAAGAGAAACCACTGCGTCAGAAATTGCCATAATTATATGCTACATCACATCTGACCCATCAGATGGGAGGCATACGTAGAGTACATTTAAAAGGTTAGGTACACTTGAAAGAAAAAAAGATATCAGGGTCTCATGGTTAGAGGACACCTGAGCTACACGTCAGTGCCCAGACATGGAGACCTTGAGTGCCTGCCTAACACAGTTTGCGCCTGTGTCTGGGTAAAACGTATGTCTGGGCTTAATTGAGGTCATGGTTCATAATGTGGGTAACGTGTGTGTGTGGCGGCATAATCGGTGTACGTACATGTATTTTTCAACTCCCTGCACCCCAGTTCCATCTCCCTTTTTCTCCTCCCCGACGAAATGCAAACCAACCACAAGTTGTTCCATTCCATTCCTTCTTCTTCTTCTTCTTCTTCTTCTTCTTCAGTCAGTGTAGTTCAGGTTATGTGTTCTTATAAATGCTTTATCGGCATTATGACCAGACCTGAACTTTTTTTTTTTTCTTCGCGCATGTTTGCGCATTTTTTTGTTTGTAATCTTCCTTGCATGTGACTTCCTTGACGTGTGACTTTGTATCTGTATTTACAGGTGATGTATATAAACCACGGCTATGTTTGAGAAGCTTATGATTACGATAGAAGTGAAAATGGTTTAGTATGTAGAAAATCATGATGACAGTTTAAATTACGATACGAGTGATTCATAATCAAGAGGGTAGACTAATTTCAGAGTAAACATGTTAGTATGGATGGCAAATGCGTGATGAAGCTCATGACTGTGATTCAAAAGATGTAACGTCGGTAACAGTAATGACCATAACGCACCAACATTCTGTCAGGAATGAGTGAAGATGACGGCGACTGTTTCAGTTTGACCTGGTGTGTGAGGACAAAGGATTCCGAGCCAACGTCAACATGATGTTCATCCTGGGGCTGCTGGCAGGGTCCCCTATCACTGGCGCTCTGTGTGTGACAGGTAAAGGGGGCCGCACACATGTCAACAGCAAGGAAACGTCAATATTGAAAGCTGCCGTGTGTGAAGCGGATCAATTATTGACGTGTCACTGGTTGTTGATCTGCCATAACATTTCGGGGTGTGTTATGCTGACCTGTATCAATCTGCTCTGTCAGTTTCGATTACTGTGCATAGTGGTAGTTTCTCTATTTCATTGTCAGTGTTACCGCAATTGTTGGTCCTTTATGTTGCTGATGATATTGCCTTCTTTGTTGTTATTGATGCCACTGTTATCATTTTTGTCTGTGCTGTTTTTTTTTAATTGTTGTCGCTACTGTTTTTATCATTGATCTTATTATTGTTGTCACTGTGGTTGTTGCTTTTGATTTTAGATGCTATATGCTATTTTGGCTCTAAACAAATGTTGCTCTTGTTTGTTCCTGTCAATTTGCTATGAATAGTTGTTCCAGTTTGGTTTTACTGTCGTCATTGTCATTATTGTCGTTGGTCAACTGACCCATGTTGTGGCTGTGTCTACTGGTGGTGTTGCAGGTACGGACGGAAGAAGGTGTTCATGCTTGGCATTGTCCTGAACATCGTGCTGATTGTGGCCACCACCTTCCCGGTGCTGACGTCACTGCTCCTTGTCTACCGCTTCCTCTGTGGTTTTGCCGTCATCATGTTCCACCTCGCTCTCTATGTCCTCAGTCAGTGAACCGCCCGGCAGCAGTCCGACCACTCACCACCGTGACATTCAATCAGTTCTCCATCATTATGCCCGTCCAATTACTCATCATCACAACCATCCACCTGTCCATCATTACGTCCATTGAGTTATTCTTCATTACGTCCATTGAGTTATCCATCATTATGTCTATTTAGTTATCCATCATTATGCCCATTTAGTTATCTGTCATTATGTCCCTTACATATTCGTCATTATGTCCATTTAGTTATCCATCATTACGTCCATGTAGTTATCCATCATTACGTCCATGTAGTTATTCATCATCATATCCATTTAATTATCCATCATTACGTCAATTTAGTTGTCCATCATTATGTCCATTTAGTTATCCATCACTATGTCCATTTAGTTATCTATCATTATGTCCATTTAGTTATCCATCATTATGTCCATGGAGTTATCCGTCATTACGTCCACTTAGTTGTCCATCATTATCTCCATTTAGTTATACATCATTATGTCCATTTTAGTTATCCGTCATTATGTCCCTGTAAATATCCGTCATTATGTCCATTTAATTATCCATTATTATGTCCATGTAGTCATCCTTCATTATATCTGTTTAGTCATCCATCATTATGTCCATTTAGTTATCCATCATTATGTCCATTTAGTTTTCCATCATTGTGTCCGTTTAGTTACCCATCATTATGTCCATTTAGTTAGCCATCATTATGTCCATTTAGTTAGCCATCATTACATACATTTAGTTAGCCATCATTACGTACATTTAGTTATCCATCATTACATACATTTAGTTATTCATCATTATGTCCATTTAGTTAGCCATCATTATGTCCATTTAGTTATCCATCATTATGTCCATTTAGTTATCCATCATTATGTACATTCAATCACTCGTCGTCATTCCACCCACTTACGATCATGTAAGTACCAGTCATTATGTCATTTCAATTACTTATAATTACATCCATCACCCACTTGTTCATCATTACCTCCAACTGTCCATTATCATATGCATCCAATCATCCATCATGATGTCCACCAGACTGCCCACCATTGCCTCCAACTGTTCTCTATGATGTCCATCAGACTGACCTTTCATTACGGCCACATTTAGCGTTATGTAGTTGTCAGGAACTGTGCCCAGGTTCCCAGTGGTTTGGTCTGTATGTCTGCTGGGAGAGTGTGTCAGTAGAAAACATGGATCCCCAGTGCAGGCTATGGAAAAAGGGGAGGATTTTAGAGTCTTGGGCCTGTGCTCACTATTCCAGAGAACTGTGCAGCATGCAGGTTTGTATGCTGAGCGGTGAACAGAGAGCTGTAGGATGGGTAGTTGAGGAGAGAGAAAAGACCAGTCGTGCTGCTGTGGAGACTGTAACGCTAAGGCACAGGGGATGTCTCGTTGATTGTATATTGAAGGCTATGGCTGGCCCATAATGCGCAACCATCAGGTAATCCATGAGGAAGTAGATGAAATCTGAAAAAGGAAGAAATCTGAAAAAGGAAGATAGATATTCTTTACTTCGAGAAGATGATGATGATCAATATATTTTTTTTTTCTTCTGTCAGGAACTTTCTCCCTGGATAGAGTAGGGGTACAATCTTTTTGTTAGGAAGGGTACACGACAGTGTGTGTGTGTGTGTGTGTGTGTGTGTGTGTGTGTGTGTGTGTGTGTGTGTGTGTGTGTGCATGCATGCATGTGTGTGTGTGTGTGGGGGGGGGGGGGGGGGGGGGGGGGGGGCGGGGGGACACATATGCGCTACCATTAGCAGGTACGTCTGTTTGGACTCCTCCATCGCTGTGTGCAGGCCTGGAGTTCATGGGTCCATCCCGGAGGGCGTGGTCAGGGTCGCTGATCAACATGTATTACGTGCTGGGTCCCGTCATGGTGGGCGGCCTGTCTTACGTCATCAGAGACTGGAGGTGGCTGCAGATCCTCACGCTGGTTCCCTTCATCGTCTGCCTCAGTTACTGGTGGTGAGGTTCCATGTGTGTGTGATTTTCTGCCGTCGCTCTCTCCTGTCCTACAGTGATGAAGCCCCATCTGTGTCCCTGTCCTCTGGGGGACAGCTGTGAGATTTGCACTGTCCTTTGATGGTAACATTTGACTTATCAAGTCATGGTAAGCTATCTGTGGGTTTTGCGTTATCCTTTGATGGTAACATTTGCCTTATCATGTAGTGGTAAGCAGTGTTGTTTAACCTGTCTTCTCATCGTAGGCTGTGGTGTTATCCCTGGTCTCTGAGAGGGAGCGAAGCTCTTGTCTTCTTTAACAGGGAACTATTGTGTTTGCTCTGTCCTCTGTAAACTGTGCTCTTTTTTCGCCCTATCTTCTAGTGGCAGACTAATGTATATACCCAGTCTTTCGATAGCAAGTTGTGGTATTTGCACTGTCTTTCGATAGAAAGTTGTGGTATTTGCACTGTCTTTCGATAGAAAGTTGTGGTATTTGCACGGTCTTTTGATGGTAAGGTAAGGTAAGGTAATGTTGCTTATAGCCCAGCCGACCGCAAAGGGCCATACCAGGGCTGTCACCGCGTTGAAGTCAACTCATAAGTCATTCATTCATACAACTCTTTAAAATACATCTCTTTTGATGGTAAGTTGTGGTATTTGCCCTGTATTTTGGATGGTAAGCTGTGGTATTTTCCCTGTATTTTGGATGGTAAGCTGTGGTATTTGCTCTATATTTTGGATGGTAAGCTGTGGTATTTGCCCTGTATTTTGGATGGTAGGCTGTGGTATTTGCCCTGTATTTGGGATGCTAAGGTATGGTATTTGCCCTATATTTTGGATGGTAAGCTGTGGTATTTGCCCCGCCTTTTGATGGTAAGCTGTAGTATTTGCCCTGTCTTCTGTTGGGAGTCTCTGGTAAGTGGCATTTGTCTTGTGTTATTTTGGGAAGCTGTGGCATTTAACCTATTTCCTCTTTATCAGCTGTGGGATTTGTCCTGTCTATTCTTTGAGCACTGTAAGATGAGCCATGTGGTCCATGTGTGATATAGTCAGCACGGTGTGTGCTGTGTGTTGTTTGAGCGCTGTTTGATGTGTGGTGAGTGTTGTGTCTCTGACTTCAGGCTGCTTGATGAGTCACCAAGATGGCTGATGGCCAAGGGTCGACTACAGGAAGCCCAGAAGATCATTCTGAAGATCATGAAGGTCAACAAAATGACACTGCCTGCCGACACTCCAACAGGTGATGCTGACATACGTAGTCACACGGAGAAAGGGCACAGCGACATTGTGGCTGACGCTCACCCTGACAACATTAATGAGACCAGACGATGAAAGTAAGCCCTGGAACACAGCGGAGACAGAAGAGGAAGACAGGAAGGAAGAGGATCCAGAGATCCCGCATGAAAGTCCGCTGAAACTGTTCAAGTACCCCAACCTTATTGCCAGGACTGCCATCATCTTCTTCAACTGGTGAGTATGATGACGGTCAGCAATGATGAACAGGTCTGTTGGATGCCCAATAATGAAAAGGCCTGTTGAATGCCCGATGGTGAAAAGGTCTGTTTGATGCCCAATGGTGAAAAGGTCTGTTTGATGCCCAATGGTGAAAAGGTCTGTTGGATGTCCAATGGTGAAAAGGTCTGTTTGATGCCCAGTGGTGAAAAGGGCTGTTTGATGCCCAGTGGTGAAAAGGGCTGTTTGATGCCCAAATGGTGAAAGGGTCTTTTGGATGCCCAATGGTGAAAAGGCCTGTTTGATGCCCAATGGTGAAAAGGTCTGTTTGATGCCCAATGGTGAAAAGGCCTGTTTGATGTCCAGTGGTGAAAAGGCCTGTTGATGTCCAGTGGTGAAAAGGCCTGTTTGATGCCCAATGGTGAAAAGGTCTGTTTGATGCCCAATGGTGAAAAGGCCTGTTTGATGTCCAGTGGTGAAAAGGCCTGTTTGATGCCCAATGGTGAAAAGGTCTGTTTGATGCCCAATGGTGAAAAGGTCTGTTTGATGTCCAGTGGTGAAAAGGCCTGTTTGATGCCCAATGGTGAAAAGGTCTGTTGAATGTCCAATGGTGAAAAGGTCTGTTTGATGTCATGCGAACTACTCCATACATGCTGTACTACATCTGCTGAGTTTGAGACCACGCTGCGCATGATTTATAGCTAATGGATAAATGAATTAATTACTAAGATGAGAGAATTGAAGAACAGGGTCCCATGGCAATGACTTAGTTGATGTCTTACCTGCGCATTAGCCCAACGCGCTGGTCAGACCTTGGGTATCTACCTAACTTTGGCTGTGTCATCATCATCATGTGTGTGTGTGGGGGGGGGGGGGGGGGGGGGAAGGGGGGTGCATGGGAACGGGCCCCCATGTGTGTGCGTGTGTGTGTGTGTGTGTGTGTGTGTGTGTGTGTGTGTGTGTGTGTACCTGTTCTTAGGTTTCCTGCGAGTTTTCTTGCTATGATGCGTGGCATGAGCTTCCCTACCATATTTTGCCCAGTGAACATTCGGTAACCACTTAGTCCATGATCAAGTTTTTTTTCCCCTGGTTTGGGTAGAGCTTTCAGGCAACTGTGCGTGCGTCCAGTCTTCTGATGACTTAACCTCCTCCACAGGTGTGCTGTCAGCACGACGTATTACGGCCTCAGCCTCAACGTGGCCAATCTAGGCGGCAATGTCCGCCTCAACTTCCTCTTCTCCAGCTCCGTGCAGCTGGTCGGGGTCGGTCTGTCCTGGGTGTTGGTGGGCCGACTGGGCCGGAAGCGCACACACTGCGCCTTCATGCTGCTCTCCGGCACTTCCTGTCTGGCCACCATTTTCCCGTCATGTTCGGCGGTGCAGGGTAAACGACAAACAAATGCGAAAGAAGAGGGGGAGAGAAGAAGCGATTCGGGTGTGGGGACGGTGGAGGGGAGTTGGGGGTGGGGGTGGGGGGGGGGGGAGGCTTGGGATGCTAAGGAATGGGAGGAGGAGCTGGCAGGCAGGAGGGAATGCGCTAACTCTTGATGATGATGATGATGATGATGATGATGATGATGATGATGATGATGATAACAGGATAACTTCTACAGGATGCACGAATAAGAATGGTGATAGTGAATAGAAGTTAGCGAACCTGCACCAGCAAACAATAAGAACGATAGTGATAGTAGACAGGACTGTACAGGAGGACTGTACTGGCTACTGGTGACTCTGACAGTGATCAGCACTGCCTGCAACTGCACTAGCCAACAATGACAGTGGTGATGTGAAGGTCTATACAGAACTGCACTAGCCAACGATGATAATGACAGTGGTGATGTGAAGGTCTATACAGAACTGCATTAGCCAACGATGATAACGACAGTGGTGTGATGTGAAGGTCTATACAGAACTGCACTAGCCAACGATGATAATGACAGTGGTGATGTGAAGGTCTATACAGAACTGCACTAGCCAACGATGATAATGACAGTGGTGATGTGAAGATCTGTACAGAACTGCACTAGCCAACGATGATAATGACAGTGGTGATGTAAAGGTCTGTACAGAACTGCACTAGCCAACGATGATAATGACAGTGGTGATATACACAGGTCTATACAGAACTGCATTAGCCAACGATGATAATGACAGTGGTAATGTAAAGGTCTGTACAGAACTGCACTAGCCAACGATGATAATGACAGTGGTAATGTAAAGGTCTGTACAGAACTGCACTAGCCAACGATGATAATGACAGTGGTGATGTAAAGGTCTCTACAGAACTGCACCAGCCAACGATGATAATGACAGTGGTGATGTAAAGGTCTGTACAGAACTGCACTAGCCAACGATGATAATGACAGTGGTGATGTAAAGGTCTATACAGAACTGCACCAGCCAACGATGATAATGACAGTGGTGATAGGAAAGGTCTATACAGAACTGCACTAGTCAGCGATGATAATGACAGTGGTGATGTGAAGGTCTATACAGAACTGCACTAGCCAACGATGATAATGACAGTGGTGATATAAAGGTCTACGCAGAACTGCACTAGCCAACGATGATAATGACAGTGGTGATAGAAAGGTCTATGCAGAACTGGACTAGCCAACGATGATAATGACAGTGGTGATACACAGGTCTATACAGAACTGCACTAGCCAACGATGATAATGACAGTGGTGATAGAAAGGTCTATGCAGAACTGCACTAGCCAACGATGATAACGACAGTGGTGACATGGTCATGATGATGAAGATAATGACGACGACGACTACAGAAAACACTGAGATGATGATGATGATGATGATGATGATGACAGAACTGCACTGGGGGTGACTATCACACTGGTGATGTTGGGCAAAATGGGGATCAGTGCAGCCTTCAGCGTAGTGTACCTGATGTCTGGTGAACTCTTCCCCACCGTCATACGGAACCTTGGGCTGGGCTGTTCCTCCACTGTGGCCAGAGTGGCCACTGCCCTGTCTCCCTACATCGCTGACCTGGTCAGTTACCTCCCTGTCAGTCTGTTTGTCTGTCTGTCTGTCTGTCTGTCGGTTTGTCTGTCTGTCTGTCTGTTTTTGTCTCCTTACATCGCTGACCTGGTCAGTCACATCCCTGTCAGTCTGTCTGTCTGTCTGTCTGTCTGTCGGTTTGTCGGTCTGTTTGTCTCCTTACATCGCTGACCTGGTCAGTCACTTCTCTGTCAGTAATCATCATTTAGTTGTAGCTTGTTACGAGTCGTCCATGTTTCAGGATTAAAGATGCACTCTTGTGTTTAAAACGTTAGCGTTTCGATTTGTCATGTCCAGCTCATTTTCCGTGGTTTGAAGGTTTTGTTTGACTACCCCAGGTTCTTATTTCGCATTATGCTCATTGTTACCATTTATTCTCTTAACTCTGGTAGGCTTATCTGTAAGGATTAAGCATATAATATCTTAAAGCAGTGAGGATTCAAGTAAAGTGAGAATAATCAGTGTCTGCTAATGGTTGTAGTCTGTTCAGAATGATTTTGAGCATTGTTTTTTTCGGCAGCATAGCTAAGCACGTTTATAGTGTGGTAGATCGGGTAGTGCAGGGCATGTCCTTTCTTTGAGAAGGGTGACGGGTAGCGATTGCGACTACTGCTACTACCGCTATTACTGTTGCTCTTGCTGCTGTAGATGTTGCTGCTGCTATCATTTGTTATTTATGTATCATGACTGCTCCTGCTGCAATTACTGCTACTGCTACTGGTACTGCTAATGCTGCTATTATCAGTCCTACTGCTGCTGCTGTACTGCTGCTGCTGCTGCTGCTGCTGTTACTATAACCATTACTACTGCCTCCACCACTACTACTGCTGCTGCTGCTGCTGCTGCTGCTGCCGCCTGTCACTATAACGCAGGGTATATCAACTTACACTATTGACTAATATTTCAGAGGCATACTGCTGTGTGCGTAATACTTTAGATGCTGCTCCGAGCTGCCGACACGCAGACCTCTACATGACCTGTGTAACCTTTGACCCTGTGGTGTCTGTGTGCCAGACGCTGTACATTGAAGGCAAGGTGGGTCTGGCGCACTGCCGTTGGTCATCTTCGGCGCTCTGGCACTAACGGCCGGCCTCCTGGGCCTCTGTTTGCCGGAGACCCTGCACCGGAAACTGCCCGACACCATTGTGGAGGCCGCCAACTTCACCAAGTGAACACCATCACCATCTGTCTGTCTGTCTGCCTGTCTCTCTCTCTGTCTCTGTCTCTCTCTCTCTCTCTCTCTCTCTCTCTCTCTCTCTCTCTCTCTCTCTCTCTCTCTCTCTCTCTCTCTCTCTCGAATTGAATTGGCTACTGCAAACACTTCCAGTCTGCTGGTAGACAATCTGCAGCCTGGACAGGTAATGAAGAACCAGCGCATAAACCACCAAGCAGATTGCTTGACGGTGGCGTCTTTGCCAACAGGCTTTGCGGTGTTGAAATACAGGCTGGCACACACATGGAGACGCATCCGTGTAGAGTCCTGTTACGTTGCAACCAGTGGCCATCACACAATGCCATTTACAAGGAAGCAGTTGTGTCCCTTGATGTCCTAATGGAACACCTTGCTCGTGCCTGCGCCCCATGTCAACACAGCGCAGGCTTCTAAGGGTGGTGCCGGATTTCTTCCTGGCTAGTTCGGCAATTGAGGACAGTACTTCTCTGGACCCTCTGCCATCTTCAGGTGTGTCTTTTTCTTCTTCTCTGCTGAAGATGCTACTGTTTGACACTTGCAGTCTGCTAGTAGATGGATTGCAGCCATCACAGTTAGTAACGGCGAACCAGCATGTGAACCTCCCGTGTCGCCACAAACCCTTCGTTTGAGGAAGTTGTGGAGGCGAGCGGGAGGAGTGGGGGTGGGATGGAGGTAGGGGGTGGGGCTCTGTACCTTCTGGCGGCCTATGCTGAGGTTAGTCACGTCTTGTAATTTGTAACCTGGCCGACCACAAGGGCCTCATTGGGGCTGCAAACCCAATTGAAAGCGGAACTGTGTACAAATCGGAAATGCATCGTTTCATTTGAATCACTTTGCTGTTGTCTATATACTGCGGCTAAAGTGTCGGTACTTCTATCGAGTATGGAGCTTTGCGTATACAAAATAAGCGTAACTTGAGGGCTAGAAGGATATAGCTGGATGAGTAGGTAAAAAATCTGCTAAATAGAAAGATATTGATTTCTGCTTTTGCTCGTATGATGTCAAAATAACAGTGGCGTTTACAAATGTGAATACTGCGGATGATATCGCGAAAGACCTGTGGATGATATGTACACGACATTTGCCTCCATGAACAACGTAATAAACATTCTAACGGCTAGAGCGAAAACAGAATGCCTACGTCGCATAACGAAGGTGCATACTAATTACAAAACAGGCACACAACGCGTTTCGACCTACTGGGTCTTCTTCAGGAAGGACAAATAACATTCAAAACATTGAAAACAAAGAACAGTCACTTAACTCTTCCATCTGGGTGCAAAATTTGGTCTTGGGTGGGCAACTAAAATTACAGAATGGAACTGAAGGAGGAAAAAAAGTGAAGGTGGAGAAGATGCAGGCTAAAAATCGTCGTCGTCGTCGTCGTCGTCGTCGTCGTCGTCGTCGTCGTCGTCGTCGTCGTCGTCGTCGTCGTCGTCATCATCATCATCATCATCATCATCATCATCATCATCATCATCATCATCATCATCATCATCACCATCACCATCACCATCATCATCGTCGTCGTCGTCGTCGTTGTCGTCGTCGTCGTCGTCGTCATCATCATCATCATCATCATCATCATCATCATCATCATCAGCATCATCATCATCATAACCATTGTTATCATCATCGTAATTATTGTTATGCTTGTTTTGTAATATGTATATTCTATGGTCAGATATATCAAGGTGTGTGTGTGTGTGTGTGTGTGTGTGTGTGTGTGTGTGTGTGTGTGTGTGTGTGTGTTGGCCATTGTACAGTGATGCTGTCTATTTTTCTACACCAAGCATTACACAATAGGATCCACGTATTGTTGCAGGCAGAAGTCCAGTTACCCTGTGCACGTGCAACAGGTGACGCCAGACGGCGACCATCCGCCCCTGACCGCCACACATGGGACTGCACACTGACATTATGATTCAAAGAGATGATTGAAGAGGATGATTGAAGGAGATGATTGAAGGGGATGATTGAAGGAGATGATTGAAGGAGGTGATTGAAGGAGATGATTGAAGGGGGTGATTGAAGGGGGTGATTGAAGGGGGTGATTGAAGGGGGTGATTGAAGAAGGTGATTGAAGGAGATGATTGAAGGGGGTGATTGAAGGAGATGATTGAAGGGGATGATTGAAGGAGAAATGGCACGTGAAGAATGGCAGGTGGGAATGCTAAACGTCGAAACGTCATCAATTCCTGACTATCTGAATTTCGCCGTTGCCTCAAAGGTCATGTGCAAAGACGTCAGTTTCATCCAGGATCACGTGTACCTCTGTGGGCTTCAGTCATCTCTTGTGTTTATGTTGCTGACACACGAGAACCCCATCTAGCCAGCACTGACTTAGCCGTGGTTGCTGGCTTCGGACTGTAGATGTTCAGCACCCAGGGTCTAATCTGGTGTTGAAAAGTGGTTATGCTGCCCGGCTGTGTTGTGATGGAATGAACTGGAATAAACATCATTTGTAAAGCATTGCCGCTGCTTTAAATGTCGCAGCCGATGTCTGTGTGCTGCATTCCAGCTTTTATTCCAGACAATGCCAGGATTATAATCAGAACTGTCTGTTCCCTTCACAGACACCTCAACAACTCTCCTGGCGGTCCATCCTATAATGTGAATTTGCTCGTATGGCAAAGTTAAAGGTCTGCTCTCTCTCTCTCTCTCTCTCTCTCTCTCTCTCTCTCTCTCTCTCTCTCTCTCTCTCTCTCTCTCTCTCTCTCTCTCTCTCTCTCTCTCTCTCTCTCATCTCTGGCCATTTGTCACCTTGACAGTACTATCGGGTGTTTGACTAATGGTAAAAACGAACACTTGAATCGTTTTCAATCAAGTTGTAACGAACTGTCGAAGTGGACATTTTCACCTGAAATCAATGGTAAAGGAAGAAATCAGACAGATTTTGGCATTGCTTAAGTTCTCTTGAATACGACATCAGTAGTGTTATCAAACGAGTTTGCTGCTCGGTATATGTGCCTGCTTTAGTTAAAGTTCTGATCAACTTTGTCAACATGAGAAGAATTCAGGCCGCCCACAAGTGACGTCACAGTTTTCAGTCCCGAAGGGTTGGGTTTGAACAGGTCACCAATGTGGATTTTTTTTCGCTTAATCTTTATGCCAAACTGAAATAAACTCCATACTGTAATTACTGATATATACTCCATACTGTAATTATAAAATGTGTGGATCTATTTTTAGCAAATCATTGCCAGTCTTGAGAGTAGATTCTTAATGCGTGTGTGTGTGTGTGTGTGTGTGTGTGTATGTGTGTGTGTGTGTGTGTGTGTGTGTGTGTGTGTGTGTGTGTGTGGTGTGCGTGTGTCTGTCTGTCTGTTATATGTGTGTGTGTGATTACCTTTGCTTTTTCTTACTTAAAAAGGCTCGAATTTTAAAAAGAAAAGCCAAGGTAAATAGCTGGAACTCTCGATAAAGCAACGCTTTGTCCGTCTTTGGGATTGTTGTTTATTAGGCTCTACGTCATTTATCACCGTCTGTAAAGAGGTTTTGCCTTCGTTGTTGTTGCTGTTGCTGCTGTTCTGAAAATTCTTTGTGTGGTCGGCTGGGCTGAAATAGTTATATTACTTTAAAACTAAACGGAACAAAGCATCACGTCTATGTGGAGTGTAGAAAAGGAACGGCATACTCAGCCAATGCCGATAAAGGTTAGATGTGACCTTCGTGTACCACGGCTGTTAGATAAAACTGTTGATTAATCTGTGAATGCTTGGATCTTCAGCTGACTTACAGTGTGAAGTGAGAGACAGCCAGACAGACAGACAGACATACCTACAGAGACAGGGACAGACTGACCGGCAGACAGAC
>JADBJO010011903.1:30098-45098 GCA_016801955.1 Conus betulinus
CAAAGACCTTGTGCTAGTTTTGTTCAAAGTTATATGGCCTTGAAATCTTTCATTTCCACTAAAAAATTTTAGTTGAATTTACAAACAAGGAATGACTTTTTGTGTTTCATAGCGCAACCCGACGCCATGCCGGAGAAAGCAGAGAAAGAGTCACGTGACAGACAGATGTCACGTGCACAAATGAAATCCAAGCTGAACCAGTTCGGACCGTACCAGCGGCGCCTGTTGATGCTGCTGGTGTTCCCAGTCGCTGGGTGTGCTGGCTACGTTTCCATGGCTGTCGTCATCACCTTCTTCTCCCCTGAACATAGGTCAGTTTCTGTCACCTGATATCACGATCATAATCTCTACCTCTCTGGTATAAGGTTGGTCAGTTTTGTGCTTACTTTTTATACGTTTTAGTTCTATTGATTAGAACACTGAACCTTTGATAAGTACGTAGCTACATTTTCTTTCAGCCAGAAAATTTCTGATTCACTTGAAATTTTACTCTTGTCACAATAACGCCATTCTGATTACCGTTCCTTGAACCTCAGAAAGTCGCTTCTTTACCTCACAGTTCAGCACAGTTCTTTACCTTGCGTCGCACAACACAGCCTATAAGACGTCATTACCTGACGTCACAGAAGCTCTTTGCCAGATATCGGGGGAGTTCTGTATCTGAAGTTACTGGACAGTTCTGTCATCGAAGGACGACGTTTCACCTGGAAAACGAAGGACAGGTGTACGTGACATCATAAGGCAGTTCTTTATCGGTCATTTTTTGCACAGTTCTATAACTGACATTGTAGGACAATAACATGGTTTCCCTGACATCGAAGGATACTTCTCAACATCATAGGACAGTTCTTTTGCGTGACGTCAAAGCACATTTAGAGACATAATGGGACAGGTTTTTTCACCTTACTCTAATAGGATAGTTCTTAACTGAACCACTCTTTACTTGCTATGTGGACGTTCTCAAACTGACACCACAGGACCACTCTTGTCCTGCCATCATAGGAACATCCTTTGTGTGACGTCACACAGGACATTTTCCACCCTGCATCACAGAACAGTCAACAGTTCTTCTCCTGACGTCACAGGACCGTTCTTATCACAGGATAGTTCTCTACTTTACATCACAGGACTGTTCTTATCACAGGATAGTTCTCTACTTTGTATCACAGGACTGCTCTTATCACAGGATAGTTCTCTACTTACATCACAGGACTGTTCTTATCACAGGATAGTTCTCTACTTTATATCACCGGACAGTTCTTATCACAGGATAGTTCTCTACTTTGTCTCTCACAGGACTGTTCTTATCACAGGATAGTTTCTCTACTTTGTATCACAGGACTGCTCTTATCACAGGATAGTTCTCTACTTTACATCACAGGACTGTTCTTATCACAGGATAGTTCTCTACTTTATATCACCGGACTGTTCTTATCACAGGATAGTTCTCTACTTTGTATCACAGGACTGTTCTTATCACAGGATAGTTCTCTACTTTGCATCACAGGACTGCTCTTATCACAGGATAGTTCTCTACTTTACATCGCAGGACTGTTCTTATCACAGGATAGTTCTCTACTTTTGTCTCACAGGGACTGTTCTTATCACAGGATAGTTCTCTACTTTACATCACCGGACTGTTCTTATCACAGGATAGTTCTCTACTTTGTATCACAGGACTGTTCTTATCACAGGATAGTTCTCTACTTTACATCACCGGACTGTTCTTATTCACAGGATAGTTCTCTACTTTACATCACAGGACTGTTCTTATCACAGGATAGTTCTCTACTTTACATCTGGGACTGTTCTCATCACAGGATAGTTCTCTACTTTACATCACCGGACTGCTCTTATGACAGGATAGTTCTCTACTTTGTCTCACAGGACTGTTCTTAGCACAGGATAGTTCTCTACTTTGTCTCACAGGACTGTTCTTAGCACAGGATAGTTCTCTACTTTGTATCACAGGACTGTTCTTATCACAGGATAGTTCTCTACTTTGTCTCACAGGACTGTTCTTAGCACAGGATAGTTCTCTACTTTGTATCACAGGACTGTTCTTATCACAGGATAGTTCTCTACTTTCTATCACAGGACCGTTCTTATCACAGGATAGTTCTCTACTTTGTATCACAGGACCGTTCTTATCACAGGATAGTTCTCTACTTTGCATCACAGGACTGTTCTTATCACAGGATAGTTTTCTACTTTATATCACAGGACCGTTCTTATCACAGGATAGTTCTCTACTTTACATCACAGGACTGTTCTTATCACAGGTATCACAGGATAGTTCTCTACTTTGTATCACAGGACTGTTCGTATCACAGGATAGTTCTCTACTTTGTATCACAGGACTGTTTCTTATCACAGGATAGTTTTCTACTCTATATCACAGGACTGTTCTTATCACAGGATAGTTCTCTTTTTTATATCAAAGGACAATCCTTTGCCTTACGTCATAGGACAGTTTCCCCTCTTCTGCTTCTTCTCCTTCAGTTCCACGGAGGGATCGCTGGGCCCCACATTGAAGAATAATCTCCAGGTTCCTCAAGTTCTGTCGGTTATGTGCCAAGGTCTGGGCCTGCAAACGGTTTTTCTGTGTCTGTTTTACACTGTTGTCAGTCCTGTCTATTTTACAGTTGTCAGTCATGTTAATTTTACACTGTTGTCAGTTCTGTCTGTTTTACACTGTTGTCAGTTCTGTCTGTTTTACACTGTTGTCAGTCCTGTCTATTTTACACTGTTGTCAGTGCGTCTATTTTTCTGTCTGCCTCCCCTACTGTCTGTCCTCCCACCACAATTCCCTGGAAAACAGTGGACGTCACAGGACAGTTGTTTATTTTACAACATGTCTTTTTTCTGGACGTCACAGGACAGTTGTTTAACAACATGAAAACTGGACGTCACATGACAGTTGTTTGACCAACATGAAAGCTGGACGTTACAGGACAGTTGATTACCAACATGAAAACTGCACGTCACAGGACAGTCGTTTTACCTGACATCGGTCGGCAGTTGACCTGATATTATTGGACGATGCTTTTACCTGCTGGCACTGGCAATTTTTTTTAATCTTGAATCAAATGGAAAGTTCTCTAGCTCTATGCTCTTTGACTTGCCATCTCAGAACACATCGTTACCTGGCATCACAGGACAGTTCGGTACATAACATTGCAGAGCAGGTTTTCTTTTTTTTTAATTTTTACTATTGACATTCACAGTCTTTGTTTTTATATCACAGGAAAGTATTGTATTTGACATCTCGGGACAATTCTTTACCTGCAGTTGCAGTTATTCCTCACCTGAACTTACAGGACAACACTACTGAAGTCTGTGTCTAACATTGGAAGTTAATTTTGTATTTAATTTTGTATTTTCCTCATGCCAAAAATGAAACCATATGACCCTTCAGAGACATGATAGGATGAAGAATAGGTGGAGGTGAGCGTGTCCGGCAAAGCGTGTTATCGAACCAATTCAGTTTTTTCCTCCAAAATATCGTGAGTCTGAGTGTAATGTTTTGTTATGCCTTAGCGAGCACATTCTTTGTGCAAGCGGCCATCCAGGAAACAACATCCTGGCATCCCTCTAGTCAATTATTGTTTTATTCTTTGTTCTGTATCTTTTGGACCAATTCCCTTATCTGTTCTGTCTGTGCTTCTTTTCTTTCTTCTTCCCTTTAACCCTTCGCCTCGCATCATCTCTCAGTGAAAAATGCTTTCTGTGAACAGACAGATGTCGGGTGCCAGGACTGGCCAACGATACCTTTGCCATTCAAAATGACGCGCACAGAATGGCGGTTAATCTCTCTATCCCCGTGACGTCATCTGATGGTGCCGTCAAATATTCCAGATGTGAAGTATACCAGGACCCCTGACGAGCAACGGACCAACGGAACGTTCTATGACGTCACACAGCCCTGTGACAGCTGGGTTTATGACGACACTGACTTTGAGAGAACTGTCGTCACTCAGGTCAGTGATAATTCAACTCTGCCTCTACTACATTCATGACAGAGACCGCCACAAAGTTGTCATTACATTTTTGCCTCTTAAACACATGCGAAGAAAGCCTCATGATGTGATTACATTCGTCCTAGATACACACAGGACCCACGTAACAGTTATCACTGATCCTTTTCTGATACACACGTCATAGAATGTCATAGGGACTACCATTACATTTCTGTTATACACATGATAGAGACCTTCTCAAGGTTATCGTTCCAATTCTGATCCACACATGCTAGAGACCAAGAGTTTTCAATGCAGTCGTTTACCTTGCAGACTTCACAAACTTAAACACTTAAGACACCATTGCTGTCTAATAAAGACACAGCAAATCTCAACTCAGCGTTCGTTCAGGTACGGAACATGTGGGAGGTACAAGGAACTGTCAGTCAACACCGAAGTCAGGCTCTTCAGCACCAGCATCAAAGCAGTTCTATTGTACGGAGCGGAAGCCTGGAGAACTACAGTTGCCACCACCAAGAAAGTGCAGGTGTATATCAACAACTGCCTGCGCAAGATTCTCCGCATCCGATGGCCAGACACCATCAACAACAATGAGCTCTGGGAGAGAACACGCCAGCTGCCCGCAGAACAGGAAATCAAGAAAACGACGTTGGAGCTGGACTGGGCATACGCTGCGGAAGCCTGCAAGCAACATCACCAGACAAGCCCTAACATCGAACCCCCAAGGAAAATGAAAAAGCGGTCGGCCAAGGAACACCTGGCGCAGGGACCTGGAAGCAGACATCAGGAACATGGGGATGACTTGGAACCAGCTGCAGAAAAGAGCCCAGGACAGAGATGCCTGGAGGTCCTTGGTTGGCGGCCTGTACCCCAGGAGGGGTAATAGGCGATGATGATGATGAAATCTCAGCTCAAAGCTACCAGTCTGTTTCTGCATTTTATGTCCATAGTAGAACACCTTCGAAAGTTGTTGTGTCTGTTGTGTGTCTTCTTTTTCCTGTGCTTTTGTGGTAAATAATCCCCCATGCCCTCTAGTGGCACAGGTCCCATGGTATTCATCGCCTTCGGCCCATTCACACTGAGGCTTGTCCTGTCCAGCTGTCAACACCGGGTGTCCACAAAAACAGCAGTAAATACTGGGTCGCCATTGCGCAACCCACCAGAGGGGACACTGCTCTACTGCGCGTCACTTCGGTGGAGCTCAGTGGTGCTTTTCGTCCTACAGACACAGGAGCCGACCCCTTTGATGACCACAATGATTGTTTGGCAGTAGAGCCAGCTGTGGCTATAGCATTGTCTGTGGAAAGCAGCTCCGTCTTCTCACCTTCCTTTATACAGGGATGTATCTTTGAAAATGATAACCTCAGTCTTATAGACATCACATGGGGAGGTCCTTTCCAGGGCCATCATTTTAGGTCGATTCAGCGCTATTATAAAGAATGAACTCACAGTAAATAGCTGAGTGCAACATCTGTTCACACAGAGGAAAGTCAGAGGCGTTGACCCATTGAACTATGGTTGTCCATTCACGCAGCATGCCCGCAGCCTTACTTGGTGTACCCACAGCCTTACTCCAACCTCTACAACGTGTTCAAAATTCAGCCGCTCGCCTTATCTTCAAGGTGCTAAACAGCACCATACTTAGGATCTCTTGAAGAAATTACCCTGGCTCAAAATCGAGCACAGAATTCAGTATTAGTCGGCGTGTGTATGTAATAAGGTTCTCACAGGTGAAGCGCCTACCTATCTCTCTGATCGCTTCGAAATATATCTTCCTACACGTCCCCTCCGTTCTTCCTCTGATGACCGAATTTTTCGAATTCCCTCATATAACCGAAAGCAGCACAGTTCTAGAGCATTCTCATTTTCTGCGGCAACACTCTGGAATTCACTACCTTTCCATCTACGTCATGCCCCTTCCTTTCTGATTTTCAAGTCTGCACTTAAAACGTATCTGTTCAAACGCCAGTTGCAGGATACCACCTGAAATATTACTGAATTACAACTACATGTCACTTGCACTCTTTGCTCGTGTACATATGACTTGTTCACCGTGTCATATAGTGTATTTATGTATGCAACATTATGTTCCAGTGTGTGTGCGTGTGCGTGTGCGTGCGCGCGCGCGCGTGTGTGTGTGTGTGTGTGTGTGTGTGTGTGTGTGTGTGTGTGTGTGTCTGTGTGTGTGTCTGTGTCTGTGCGTGTGTGTGTGAGTGCGTTTGTGTGTGTGTGTGCGCGCGCGCGCGCGCGTGTCAGTGTACTGTGTTCGTGCGTGCGTGCGTGTGTGTGTGTGTGTATGTTTATGGCTCATGAACACAGAACTGTGTGTATGTAGTTGTGTGTGTGTGTGTGTGTGTGTGTGTGTGTGTGTGTGTGTGTGTGTGTGTGTGTGTGTGTGTTCTACTTACATTTTTTAGATGAATTTTTAAAACTTGTAAAGCGCCCTGTAGCCTACGTTGTTAGGATAGGTGCTATAGAAATTGTCCTCATTATTATTATTATTATTATTATTATTATATACATGAGGGGCATGCAGAACCAACAAGGAAAGCCTCTTCCCCCTTGGCTCTGGGGCCTTTTATTACCGTCAAGGGAGTCAAGCATGCGTCCCAATCTTCCGGATGTGACTGTATTACCTTAATTGACAGCCTTGCACTTAGTGGAACGGATGTAAAGAAAATTTGTATGTTTCAGTACGTCTTCCAGAAGCCTATAGTTCATTCAAAGGGTTACCAGGCTTAACACGATACGTAGTTATATCTGTTTGGGGTGTAGTGAAGGTTCTCAATGGTACACAATATTGTGTGTATCTAGTCATTAGGTGTGTTTGAATTTTCCAGTCCATCCGTAAAAAAACACCCTCTCACCTCGCTCATCTTTTCTTCCCTGCTCAGCCCAAATTCAGTTTCAAAGAGAAACCACTGCGTCAGAAATTGCCATAATTATATGCTACATCACATCTGACCCATCAGATGGGAGGCATACGTAGAGTACATTTAAAAGGTTAGGTACACTTGAAAGAAAAAAGATATCAGGGTCTCGTGGTTAGAGGACACCTGAGCTACACGTCAGTGCCCAGACATGGAGACCTTGAGTGCCTGCCTAACACAGTTTGCGCCTGTGTCTGGGTAAACGTATGTCTGGGCTTAATTGAGGTCATGGTTCATAATGTGGGTAACGTGTGTGTGGCGGCATAATCGGTGTACGTACATGTATTTTTCAACTCCCTGCACCCCAGTTCCATCTCCCTTTTTCTCCTCCCCAACGAAATGCAAAACAACCACAAGTTGTTCCATTCGGTTCCTTCTTCTTCTTCTTCTTCTTCTGCAGTCAGTGTTGTTCAGTTTATGTGTTCTTTATAAATGCTTTATCGGCATTATGACCAGACCTGAACATTTTTTTTTTTCTTCGCGCACGTTTGCGCATTTTTTTGTTTGTAATCTTCCTTGCATGTGACTTCCTTGACGTGTGACTTTGTATCTGTATTTACAGGTGATGCATATAAACCACGGCTATGTTTGAGAAGCTTATGATTGCGACAGAAGTGAAAATGGTTTAGTATGTAGAAAATCATGATGACAGTTTAAATTACGATACGAGTGGTTCATAATCAAGAGGGTAGACTAATTTCAGAGTAAACATGTTAGTATGGATGGCAAATGCGTGGTGAAGATTATGACTGTGATTCAAAAGATGTAACGTCGGTAACAGTAATGACCATAACGCACCAACCTTCTGTCAGGAATGAGTGAAGATGACGGCGACTGTTTCAGTTTGACCTGGTGTGTGAGGACAAAGGATTCCGAGCCAACGTCAACATGATGTTCATCCTGGGGCTGCTGGCAGGGGTCCCCTATCACTGGCGCTCTGTGTGACAGGTAAAGGGGGCCGCACACATGTCAACAGCAAGGAAACGTCAGTATTGAAACCCGCCGTGTGTGAAGCGGATCAATGATTGACGTGTCACTGGTTGTTGATCTGCCATAACATTCGGGGGTGTGTTATGCTGACCTGTATCAATCTGCTCTATCAGTTTCGATTACTGTACATAGTGGTAGTTTCTCTATTTAATCGTCAGTGTTACCGCAATTGTTGGTCCTTTATGTTGCTGATGATATTGCCTTCTTTGTTGTTAATGATGCCACTGTTATCATTTTTGTCTATGCTGTTTTTTTTATTGTTGTCGCTACTGTTTTTATCATTGATCTTATTATTGTTGGCACTGTGGTTGTTGCTTTTGATTTTAGATGCTATATGCTATTTTTGCTCTAAACAAATGTTGCTGTTGTTTGTTCCTGTCATAATTTGCTGTGAATAGTTGTTCCAGTTTGGTTTTACTGTCGTCATTGTCATTACTGTCGTTGGTCACTGACCCATGTTTGTGGCTGTGTCTACTGGTGGTGTTGCAGGTACGGACGGAAGAGGTGTTCATGCTTGGCATTGTCCTGAACATCGTGCTGATTGTGGCCACCACCTTCCCGGTGCTGACGTCACTGCTCCTTGTCTACCGCTTCCTCTGTGGTTTTTGCCGTCATCATGTTCCACCTTGCTCTCTATGTCCTCAGTCAGTGAACTGCCCGGCAGCAGTCCGACCACTGACCACCGTGACATTCAATCAGTTCTCCATCATTATGCCCGTCCAGTTACCCATCATCATCACAACCATCCACCTGTCCATCATTACGTCCATTGAGTTATTCTTCATTACGTCCATTGAGTTATCCATCATTATGTCCATTTAGTTATTCATCATCATATCCATTTAGTTATCCATCATTACGTCCATTTAGTTATCCATTATTATGTCTATTTAGTTATCCATCATTATGTCCATTTAGTTATCCATCATTATGTCCATTTAGTTATCCATCATTATGTCCATTTAGTTATCCGTCATTATGTCCCATTACATATCCGTCATTATGTCCCTGTAAAATATCCGTCATTATGTCCATTTAGTTATCCATTATTATGTCCATGTAGTCAACAACAGAACATTTATTTAGAGCAAAAATAGCAAATAGCATCTAAAACCAAAAGCAACAACCACAGTGACAACAATAATAAGATCAATGATAAAAATAGTAGCGACAACAATGAACACAGCATAGACAAAAATGATAACAGTGGCATCAATAACAACAAAGAAGGCAATATTCTCAGTAACATAAAGGACCAACGCCTTCCTTGCGCTGAACTCAGAAGCAATCTGAAGCGATCAAAGCTAAGTGCATTTTCGTTATTTTGTCCGTCTTTGTTTCACCTGAGGAAGACATAAGAGGTCGAAACGCGTTGTGTGTTGTCTTGTGACTCGTTTGTCCACGTTTCTCTGGGCGGTTCGCTGACATTTATTTAAGATTTGTTTAGATTTCCGCCTGCAGTCGTTTCACTTTGCAGCTAGATCTATATACATTTAGTTATCCATCATTACATACATTTAGTTGTCCATCATTTGTACATTTAGTTATCCATCATTACATACATTTAGTTATCCATCATTACGTACTTTTAGTTATCCATCATTACATACATTTAGTTATCCATCATTGCATGCATTTAGTTATCCATCATTATGTCCATTCAATCACTCGTCGTCATTCCACCCACTTACGTTCATCTAAATACCAGTCGTTACGTCATTTCAGTTATTTATAATTACATCCATCACCCACTTGTCCATCATTACCTCCAACTGTCCATTATCATATGCATCCAATCACCCATCATGATGTCCACCAGACTGTCCACCATTGCCTCCAACTGTTCTCTATGATGTCCATCAGACTGACCTTTCATTACGGCCACATTTAGCGTTATGTAGTTGTCAGGAACTGTGCCCAGGTTCCCAGTGGTTTGGTCTGTATGTCTGCTGGGGGAGCGTGTCAGTAGAAAACATGGATCCCAGTGTGCAGGCTATGGAAAAAGGGGAGGATTTTAGAGTCTTGGCCTGTGCTCACTATTTCAGAGAACTGTGCAGCATGCAGGTTTGTATGCTGAGCGGTGAACAGAGAGCTGTAGGATGGGTAGCTGAGGAGAGCGAAAAGACCAGTCGATGCTGCTGTGGAGACTGTAACGCTAAGGCGCAGATGTCTTGTTGATTGTATATGAAGGCTATGGCTGGCCCGTAATACGCAACCATCAGGTAATCCATGAGGAAGAAGATGAAATATGAAAAAAGGAAGATAGATATTCTTTACATCGAGAATAAGATGATGATCAATGTCTTTTTTTTCTTCTTTCAGGAACTTTCTCCCTGGATAGAGTAGGGGTGCAATCTTTTTGTTAGGAAGGGTACAGGACAGTGTGTGTGTGTGTGTGTGTGTGTGTGTGTGTGTGTGTGTGCTTGCATGCATGCACATGTGTGGGGGGGGGGGGGGGGGGGGGGGGGGGACACAATATGCGCTACCATTAGCAGGTACGTCTGTTTGGACTCCTCCATCGCTGTGTGCAGGTCTGGAGTTCATGGGTCCATCCCGGGGGCGTGGTCAGGGTCGCTGATCAACATGTATTACGTGCTGGGTCCCGTCATGGTGGGCGGCCTGTCTTACGTCATCAGAGACTGGAGGTGGCTGCAGATCCTCACGCTGGTTCCCTTCATCGTCTGCCTCAGTTACTGGTGGTGAGGTTCCATGTGTGTGTGATTCTCTGCCGTCGTTCTCTCCTGTCCTACAGTGATGAAATCACATTTGTGCCCTATCCTCTGGTGGACAGCTGTGAGATTTGCACTGTCCTTTGATGGTAACATTTGACTTATCAAGTCATGGTAAGCTATCTGTGGGGGTTTTGCGTTATCCTTTGATGGTAACATTTGCCTTATCATGTAGTGGTAAGCAGTGTTGTTTAACCTGTCTTCTCATCGTAGGCTGTGGTGTTATCCCTGGTCTCTGAGAGGGAGCGAAGCTCTTGTCTTCTAACAGGGAACTATTGTGTTTGCTCTATCCTCTGTAAACTGTGCTCATTTTTCGCCCTATCTTCTAGTGGCAGACTAATGTGTATATACCCAGTCTTTCGATAGAAAGTTGTGGTATTTGCACTGTCTTTCGATAGAAAGTTGTGGTATTTGCACTGTCTTTTGATGGTAAGGTAAGGTAAGGTAATGTCGCTTATAGCCCAGCCGACCGCAAAAGGGCCATACCTGGGCTGTCACCGCGTTGAAGTCAACTCATAAGTCATTCATTCATACAACTCTTTAAAATACATCTCTTTTGATGGTAAGTTATGGTATTTGCCCTGTATTTTGGATTGTAAGCTGTGGCATTTGCCCTGTATTTTGGATGGTAAGCTGTGGTATTTGCCCTGTATTTTGGATGGTAAGCTGTGGTATTTGCCCTACATTTTGGATGGTAAGCTGTGGTATTTGCCCTGTCTTTTTATGGTAAAAACTGTAGTATTTGCCCAGTCTTCTGTTGGGAGTCTCTGGTAAGTGGCATTTGTCTTGTGTTATTTTGGGAAGCTGTGGCATTTAACCTATTCCCTCTTTATCAGCTGTGGGGTCTGTCCCGTCTATTCTTTGAGCACTATAAGATGGGCATGTGGGCCATGTGTGATATAGTCAGCACGGTGTGTGCTGTGTGTTGTTTGAGCGCTGTTTGCTGTGTGGTGAGTGTTGTGTCTCTGACTTCAGGCTGCTTGATGAGTCACCAAGATGGCTGATGGCGAAGGGGGTCGACTACAGGAAGCCCAGAAGATCATTCTGAAGATATGAAGGTCAACAAAATGACACTGCCTGCCGACACTCCAACAGGTGATGCTGACATACGTAGTCACACGGAGAAAGGGCACAGCGACATTGTGGCTGACGCTCACCCTGACAACATTAATGAGACAGACGATGAAAGAAAGCCCTGGAACACAGCGGAGACAGAAGAGGAAGACAGGAAGGAAGAGGATCCAGAGATCCCGCATGAAAGTCCGCTGAAGCTGTTCAAGTACCCCAACCTTATTGCCAGGACTGCCATCATCTTCTTCAACTGGTGAGTATGATGACGGTCAGCAATGATGAACAGGTCTGTTGGATGCCCGATAATGAAAACGCCTGTTGAATGCCCAGTGGTGAAAAGGTCTGTTTGATGCCCAATGGTGAAAAGGTCTGTTTGATGCCCAATGGTGAAAAGGTCTGTTTGATGCCCAATGGTGAAAAGGTCTGTTGGATGCCCAATGGTGAAAAGGTTTGTTTGATGCCCAATGGTGAAAAGGTCTGTTTGATGCCCAATGGTGAAAAGGTCTGTTGAATGCCCAATGCTGAAAAGGTATGTTGGATGCCCAACAATGAAAAGGCCTGTTGAATGCCCGATGGTGAAAAGGTCTGTTGAATGCCCAATGGTGAAAAGGTCTGTTGAATGCCCAATGGTGAAAAGGTCTGTTGAATGCCCAATGGTGAAAAGGTCTGTTTGATGCCCAATGGTGAAAAGGTCTGTTTGATGTCATGCGGGCTACTCCATACATGCTGTACTACATCTGCTGAGTTTGAGACCACGCCGCGCATGATTTATAGCTAATGGATAAATGAATTAATTATTAAGATGAGAGAATTGAAGAACAGGGTCCCATGGCAATGACTTAGTTGATGTGTCTTACCTGCGCATTAGCCCAGCGCGCTGGTCAGACCTTGGGTATCTACCTAACATTGGCTGTGTCATCATCATCAGTGTCTTGAGGGGGGGGAGGGGGGTGCGTGGCCACGGCCCCCATGTATGACGTGAGTGCGTGCGTGTGTGTGTGTGTGTGTGTGTGTGTGTGTGTGTGTGTGTGTGTGTGTGGCTGGTCAGACCTTGGGTACCTACCTAACTTTGGCTGTGTCATCATCATCAGTGTCTTGGGCGGGGGGGGGGGGGGGGGGGGGGGGGAGTGCGTGGCCACGGGCCCCCATGTATGCGCGTGAGTGCGTGCGTGTGTGTGTGTGTGTGTGTGTGTGTGTGTGTGTGTGTGTGTGTGTGTGTGTGTGTGTGTGTGTGTACCTGTTCTTAGGTTTCCTGCGAGTTTTCTTGCTATGATGCGTGGCATGAGCTTCCCTACCATATTTTGCCAAGTGAACATTCGGTAACCACTTAGTCCATGATCAAGTTTTTTTTCCCCCTGGTTTGGGTAGAGCTTTCAGGCAACTGTGCGTGCGTCCAGTCTTCTGATGACTTAACCTCCTCCCCAGGTGTGCTGTCAGCACGACGTATTACGGCCTCAGCCTCAACGTGGCCAATCTAGGCGGCAATGTCCGCCTCAACTTCCTCTTCTCCAGCTCCGTGCAGCTGGTCGGGGGTCGGTCTGTCCTGGGTGTTGGTGGGCCGACTGGGCCGGAAGCGCACACACTGCGCCTTCATGCTGCTCTCCGGCACTTCCTGTCTGGCCACCCATTTTCCCCGTCATGTTCGGCGGTGCAGGTAAACGACAAACAAATGCGAAAGAAGAGGGGGAGAGAAGAAGCGATTCGGTGTGTGGGGACGGTGGAGGGGAGTTGGGGGTGGGGGTGGGGGGATGGGGGGAGGTTTGGGATGCTAAGGAATGGGAGGAGGAGCTGGCAGGCAGGAGGGAATGCGCTAACTCTTGATGATGATGATGATGATGATGATGATGATGATGATGATGATGATGATGATGATGATAACAGGATAACTTCTACAGGATGCACGAATAAGAATGGTGATAGTGTATAGAACTTAGCAAGCCTGCACCAGCAAACAATAAGAACGATAGTGATAGTAGACAGGACTGTACAGGAGGACTACACTGGCTACTGGTGACTCTGACAGTGATCAGCACTGCCTGCAACTGCACTAGCCAACAATGACAGTGGTGATGTGAAGGTCTATACAGAACTGCACTAGCCAACGATGATAACGACAGTGGTGATGTGAAGGTCTATACAGAACTGCACTAGCCAACGATGATAATGACAGTGGTGATGTGAAGGTCTATACAGAACTGCACTAGCCAACGATGATAATGACAGTGGTGATGTGAAGGTCTATACAGAACTGCACTAGCCAACGATGATAATGACAGTGGTGATGTGAAGATCTGTACAGAACTGCACTAGCCAACGATGATAATGACAGTGGTGATGTAAAGGTCTGTACAGAACTGCACTAGCCAACGATGATAATGACAGTGGTGATATACACAGGTCTATACAGAACTGCATTAGCCAACGATGATAATGACAGTGGTAATGTAAAGGTCTGTGCAGAACTGCACTAGCCAACGATGATAATGACAGTGGTGATGTAAAGGTCTGTACAGAACTGCACCAGCCAACGATGATAATGACAGTGGTGATGTAAAGGTCTATACAGAACTGCACCAGCCAACGATGATAATGACAGTGGTGATAGAAAGGTCTATACAGAACTGCACTAGTCAGCGATGATAATGACAGTGGTGATGTGAAGGTCTATACACAACTGCACTAGCCAGCGATGATAATGACAGTGGTGATGTGAAGGTCTATACACTGCACTAGCCAACGATGATAACGACAGTGGTGATGTGAAGGTCTATACACAACTGCACTAGCCAGCGATGATAATGACAGTGGTGATGTGAAGGTCTATACAGAACTGCACTAGCCAACGATGATAATGACAGTGGTGATGTGAAGGTCTATACACTGCACTAGCCAACGATGATAATGACAGTGGTGATATAAAGGTCTACGCAGAACTGCACTAGCCAACGATGATAATGACAGTGGTGATAGAAAGGTCTATGCAGAACTGCACTAGCCAACGATGATAATGACAGTGGTGATACACAGGTCTATACAGAACTGCACTAGCCAACGATGATAATGACAGTGGTGATAGAAGGTCTATGCAGAACTGCACTAGCCAACGATGATAACGACAGTGGTGACATGGTCATGATGATGAAGATAATGACGACGACGACTACAGAAAACACTGAGATGATGATGATGATGTGATGATGATGATGATGATGATGATGATGATGATGATGATGACAGAACTGCACTGGGTGACTATCACACTGGTGATGTTGGGCAAAATGGGGATCAGTGCAGCCTTCA
>JADBJO010011903.1:50098-67598 GCA_016801955.1 Conus betulinus
GGTGTGGGTGTGTGTGTGTGTGTGTGTGTGTGTGCTCTCCCTCCCCCCCAACCCCTTGTGGCGTGCGTGTGTGTTGGGTGTGTGTGTGTGTGTGCCAGAGATGGCGTGTGTGTCAGCCGTGCCGTGCGTGCCGGGGTGGCGATGGGTGTTGATATTCCCACACCCCTGCTTCCCTCTACGCCTTTCCCATTACTTCCCACACCACGGCCACCGACCCGTCCAAACACCACCGCCAAACGCCGGGACCCAACACCTACCTACCTCGAACCCTCTTACCAGTAAGCCACGATTCAGTCCGTCTTGGGCATTGTTGTTTCATTCACGGCCCTCACAGCTCTCTTATCCCGTCTGCTAAACGAGGTTCTTGCCATCTCGCCTCGTTGGTTCGTCTCGTCTGCCCTGCCCCTCCCCTGTCTCTGGAACCCTAACCTGTTATTTGAGCCCGGGCGTCGGCCTGCGGCTGAAATGTCATCTTACCCTTCTAAACTCCACCGGACACAAACGCCCCACAACGCAGTCAATGTGCGAGGTTAAGAAAAAGGAACGGATACTAGCCAATGCAGATAAAGGTTAGATGGGACCTTCGTACCAGGCTGTTAGATAACTGTTGATTAATCTGTGACATGCTTGATTCTTCAGCGCCTGACAAGTGTGAAGTGACCACGAAGCCCAAGCCAGAAAGACAGCGGACAAGAACACAGACCCACCTCAAGCTACCCCGACGACCAGCAGACAGACACGACCCCTGACAACCGGCAGACCCACCGACAGACAACGTTAACAAACAAACCCAAGTGCTACCCATAGGACAGCCCCGCCAGTTGCAGTGACGAGAGTTTGGGGCGGTTAGGCATGTGTGGTTCTCCAGGGACCCCCCCCACCGGGCTTACCACTGTTTTCTCTTTTAGAGTTACAGAGTAGTTGTGTGTTAACCTTTCACCTCCATCCCTCTCTCCTACGCAGGAGCAACTTTCTGCAACAAGTTATAGCGTAGCTGTTGTATTGAAATTTCACCTTCAACAAACATCTCTCTTTTACTAGGAGCAACACCCCCCTTTCTGATACCTAGTCATTGAAAGACATTTCCATTTATCTCGAGACTGTTATAAATACTCGAGCAGCCAGGAACACCTTCCACATCTCGCTCGGTGACACTTGCAAAGTGCTTCTAGCTCACAAGTGGAACAGAGTTAGAGATGACTTTTAAACATCTGAAAAAATGTATGACACAGGTTATGTGTAATTTCACACACCCAAATGTACTGTGTTATACAAGAGGCCCCATTACCTAACTCAAGCACAAATGTCCATAGAATATTTTGAGTGAACTCTTTCTTATAACAAACCCTACATCTGTACATCAATGAAGTTGTTATTCATTTGGTTTTTAAGTAACCGCTCGCTCTTGCCACAATTTCCTCGCCTTGAGGGCCCCATCGACATGTTGTGAGGGAAACCTGACCGGAATTGTTGAGTGGGGGAGATGAAGACCCCCCCCCCCCCCCGGATCGACACACCATTCACAACATATGCTCCGAACCACCAAAAGAGTGACACATCACTACACAATCGGCCTGCCGTTTTTGTCCATTCGTTCCCATCCAGTCAGTCCCGGTAACGTTGACCCGTTCAGATCAATCGTGCAATTCACTTGGCTTTAGCCTAGAAGAGCGAGCAGTGCTGTGAGCTCTCTATGGTTGAAGGTGACACGCGACCCATACACACTACACCTGGGCACGGCCCCCTGCTCTGTTCCTGGACCCCCCCGCCCGCCCATCTCCCGCACACCCATTCCGAGACAGCTACGGGAAACCTTGGTTAACGCGCCTCGGCCTGGCGGCAAGGGTAGCAGGAAGACCAGTGGGCCCAGGATCTGGTACCAAGACAGAACCTGGTTTGTAGTTTAGAAGCTGAAAGGTCAGGCTCTTATCAAGATCCTAAACTTACCCCTCTGCGTACCCTTCAGCAAAATGTTAGAGTGGAGGGGGGGGGGGGCGGAGTAGCCTCAAAGTGGTTTATTAGAGCGCCGGATCGTCCAATCACCATAGTCGATCCCTACCGGGCGTGCGCAACGCGGTCTCGAATTCTACGATGGCCGCCGTTTCGGTTACAGGGGGATTTGTCCCCTGGGAGTACCGTGGTTCGACTATTTCCCATTAAAATCATTCGAATGAGATTATAAACCGAGGTTTCGTGGGGCCAGTTTTTTTTGGTGCAACGCACGCATAATATTCTTGCCAACACATTGTAAATTCCCACAACCAAACATTCGAAAGAGAAGCGCCAGTTTGGCGTCTGGCGTATAAGATGCGACCAACCATTACCCAATGAGCCATTACCACCCCCCTGCGTAAGAACTGGAAGACTGAAGGAAGTAATGAAAGACCCCCCACCATCCCCCCATGTGAACGACTATTGAACCCAATGACGGACCTGGATCGCAACAACCGAGGAAACGAATGCATTGAAGCGCCAGCTGGCACCAGCCTTGAGTCGGCCTACCCAGGTAGGACCAGCCCGTGTGTATACGCGTAGGATTGTAATAGCGCTTAGCGCTTGATCTCTAGCCGAGAATAGAAATGCGGCCGTTATATAAGTAGGTCATCTTAATCAAAATAATCGATCAAATAATAAATCATAATTGGATAACCCTAGATCTACGCACCAACAAAAGCTTAGGCCTCAGAATTAGATCTATCTTGCCAATATACGTTTCACGGTACCACTTTATTACTCGCTCCGGTTGTCGGCTGTTCCAAGTGGACGTGCCACCCCGTGGTCGGACCGACCGCCCCGCCACTGCCTCAACCCACTTTTCCCGGACCCCCCCTGTTCAGTTTTAGTCCCCCCCCCCGCGCCGTCCCTCGCTCCTGGCCTACCCGTCCGCCCTTCCTGTAAGCTTCGCCTCCCCTCCTCCCGCGCTATCCAGGAACGTCCCCTAGAATAATCTCGCTCCCACCCTCTGCACCACTCCCGACTACCCCCGCCCCCAGCCCCATCCCGTCCCGCGCCCACCCATCAACCACCTTTGTCGCCGCCCCCCCCCGGCAGCGCTAGCACCCGGTCTCCTCCCCTTCACAGCTGGTCCCTAGCACCTCCTCACACCACCAGCCGACCCCCCCCCGTCCTCCCCTCCTCCATGCTTTCACACAAAGCCCAATGTCACACATCACACACCTCCCCACCCTACTCTTTGTTGAGAGATGGGATTCATCCTTGCCCTGTCTACCGCAGCCAGGCGTGTCCCCGCCCCCCAGGCAGGTCCCGCAGCCTTCGTTCGCAAGACAACGCCCGCCCGGCCCAAAACCAAGAAAAAGCACACAAGCCCCGAACAGCTTTTACCCCCAATGTTCCCACCAAGTGCAACCGTGGCACACCACCCACAGTCCTTACCCACACTCCAGCGCTCCCCTGCCAAATATCCATTCCAGAAGCTTATCTGCTCCTTGTCACCAATACTCGCATACAGTAGAGTTTCATCAAACCCCTGGCTTCTCGACCGCCACATGTATCGTTCCCCGCTTCGCCCTCGTTTTCCCTTGCAGTTTTTGCGCTGTCAGTGCACCTGCCCCCAGGCTTCCGCGTCGCGCGATGGCACACAGCCCTCGAAAATCCCTCACCCCCCGCGTACACCCACCCCACCCCCCCCGCACTGATCTTCACCGAACACCTTGGAAACACAACACCCATCAGCCCACAGGCTCGATCACCCCGCCCAACAGTCCCATCACAGTCCGCATCTATACCACGCTAGGTGGCCAACACGAACACGTGACCAGCAGACAGCCGCTGAGGCTTTTCCAGCGTGCTGCCTCCGAAGACCCCCACTCCCCAAAACCCACCTCCCTGGTCCCTCATCCGCGGCCGGCCCATCACATCCTGTCGCGCCCGCCCAAACGACGCGGCCCCCCCCCCCCCGACCGCCGCCCGGCAACCCCCACCCCCCCCCCCCGCCCTCCCCCGGGTGGTCGTTGCTACTTGCGACACCCCGGCGAGGCCCGGCCCCCCACGAAAGCAGGCCGCGTGTTGATCCTCCAGCCCCGCTGAGTGGGTCATCAGTTATCTTGGAGTCGGCCAACATCAAACTGACAGACCGAGGGGAGAATGGGAGAGGAGGAGAGAGGGGTGAGGGTAGAGACAGAAAAGTGACATAGACTGCTAACCTTAATTACACTTGGTGAGACAAAGGCAGAGAGAGAGGGGGTGTGAGCGGAAATTGGGGAGGGGGTGTGGGTTGTAGAGGATGGTGTGGCTGGCAATTGTCGCGTCACACAGCCTTGCATATCACTGAAATGTATGTTTGTGTATCCAGATGAACAGAAGACACTTGTTTTCTCTGTTCTTTCTTTATTCAGTGTTTGTTTTCATTTCTGCCAGCGGTTTACCATCACCGGTCTGTCAGCAGACTTGAAATAAAAGATGTCCTCATTCTGTTCCAGCGACTGTGCACTCTGTGTATAAATGGGAGTAAACATCACTGCTGTACAGACAGGAAGATGATGACCACTGTGTGTTATTGTGTGCGTATACGTATGCACACACACACACGCGCGCGCGCGCACGCACGCACGCACACGTGAAAGCACGCATGAGCGCACACTTGCATTCACGCTAGCACGCAGACACATACACACACACACACAGTAACATAAACGCATACCAAGATGCTTTTCTAAAAAAAAAAACACACAAAAAAAAACAAACAAAAAAAAAACGTAAACCCATGGCCGTTTCACGATTTTGACAGCAACCCAGCCAATAAACTGCACGAGACCCATCCTCCCCCGTGACCACGATTCAATTTCTGACCTTAAAGTCTGCCCGTGAAAGTCGACACCAGAGGCTATACAAATTGTTTTGTTCAAACTGCGCAGTGTACAGCATATAATACACAGATTTGAACAACATTCCTGTTCATCATCTCATGCTCCTCCTCCTCCTCCCCTTTCTCTCATCCCCTCATTGTGAAAGCTTTTTCAGTCATTTTAATGGTGAAGACAGTCTTGTTCACCTTTACTTGTGTTTTGCTCATTATTTATCTATTTGTTTGTTTGTTTTTATTGTCTGTACTTTCTTTGTTCGCGTCCTTTTTGAAGAAGACCAATAGGTCGACACTCATTTCTGTAGTGTTTACTTATGTTAGTGTTAGTCTTTGTTGCTTTGTTTGGTGGCTCGGTACTCATACTAGTTATCTCCCTTCTCTGAGTTGTCTCGTCTGTGGCGACAAGTCCACTCTTACTGAACAGAACTGATCGTCATAGTGATTGAACCTCGCCAGGTGAAATCTGTCACTGTATTGATTGATTCTTACAGTGATCAGAACTGATTGTCATAGTGATTGAACCTCGCCAGGTGAAATCTATCACTGTATTGTTTGATTCTTACACCGATCTGAACTCACGCAAGATGAAAATTCCCGTTGTGATGTTCGATCGTTGAACTGATCTGAACCTATACGAATTGAAAACTCCCACTGTAATGTTGGATTGTTGTACTGGTTTGACCTTGTGAAAAAAAAACAACAAAAAAACCGACCATGATGTTTGAGTCTTTTAATGGTTTGAACCTGTGCAAGATGAAAACTACCACTGTGTAATATCCTAAAAAGCGCGGATTTTCATCTTTAGTTCAGCATGTAAAAGTTTCTGAAAACGAAGTTCTTTCGCTTTCTGGCGTTTTTTCTATTGTTATGTTAAGGGTATAGAGGAACGGGTTCAGTGCTGAGTTGAGTGGCAACACAAAAATGGCTATAGCAACATTGACTTCCCCTGGAATGACGACATCAATGGCCGCCAACAGACCACACAGTCCAATAGGAAACCAGCACAAAAAGTCAGATATGCCGATGGTGAGAAGACGTCTAGCAAGGACAGTTTCTTTGGACTTGACTCTTTCGCCACTGTTGGTCGCTGTCTGCATTCTCTGTTCAGACATAGCGTTGGATCTCACGGACCAGTAGATGAGAGACTGACCCACAGCAATCAGCAGAAAGAGGACCAGGTTGCCAACAATCATGACGCTGAAGGAATAACTGTGGCCAGCAAAGTCAGCTCTGGTGACAGGCAGCGGAATACAGATACCTGTCTGATGGTAGAATTCCAGTGTGACGTCACAGGAAGCAGAGGTACAGCAGCCAGGATGAGTCCCAGTGTCCAGATGATGATACAGGTCACGTGAGCTGACGTGGCTCCGAACCGGATCTGACTGAAAGGGAAATGCAGCACAAGGAATCTGTCCAAGGTGATTATGCATATAAGGAATGCTGACACCTCGGAAGATAGAAACGACAGAAACCCTGCAGTACCACAGATCGCACTGTTCTTCCAACTTGTCTCGTTCCAGATATAACTGCCAGCATAAACGTGGTCTGCTAACCCAATAAAAGCCAGATACAGCCCCATCAAAAGATCTGAACAGCACAGATGAAGCACGAAGACAACAAAGCCGATCCGAATTCTTCCTGATGTAGACCACAAACGATAAACGATACCTCCCACGTTTCCACATATTGCTAGCACCGCAAAGAATGCCAGAACTGAGCGGTAAGTGACGGACTTGAGCAAGTCATCACACGAGGATATTTCATCGGATGGCGCTGTACAGTCCCCTCTGAACAGGTCTGGTAATACGGCAGAACAGCACAGCTTGAAGTTGCCGGCAAAAAACGAACTGGAGGTTGTCCATCCTTTTCATGAAATCCGAAGTGAAATCAGTCACAGGGCAAACCCCGTAGATCCAGAACACGGAGGTCTGGAAATCCATGTCCACCTTTCACGGTCTTAATGCCGCTCTGGGACACATCTAAAACTTGCAAGTTCGGAAGTGTGACTGACAAGTTATCCATGTCGAGAGATTCCAGCTGAATTCTAGAAATGTTGATAACCAATAGCAGCAGCAACAGGTAGCCATTTTGTTGATCAGAAAAACAGCAAGATAAAGGATTACCAGCCAGACTCAGTATTCGTAGATGATGTATTGCCACGAAATGTTTTAAATGCATGTTACTAAGCAAATTGTCACTTAAATCCAAACTGTGAAGGCTTGGCAGCGGAAGGGCCGTCAAATTATTCCAACCACACGCCTGAACACCCAGATGGATCAGCATGATATTACCTGTGACGTCAGTCTGACGCAGTCCACTACCCCTGGCATCCAGGTAGCGAAGCTGTGGGAATGAGCTGACCTGAAAGGTGTGGGTACAGGTGAAGGCCAGACCATAACACGTACATGACTCTGGACAAGTGACGTCACACATCAGTTCATCATCCTGTTGTGGACATTGGGGCAGACCATCACACAGGTGATTCACGTGCACACAGGTTGTTCTCTCTCTTCCACGACATCGGTATAACCCTGGACACCTGTAATTCTGGCACCAGGTTTCATCTTGGTGGGCCAGGACAGTCGATGACGCCGTTACACCGGACATACAGCGGCAGACAGTAGCCGCCGTGGTGACACTGGAAGTGAGTGGCCGGACACTGGGTGGTGTTGTGTGGCAGAGGGGTGACGGTGAACCCAGCAGGTCGGTCAAACTCCACCAGGGCGGGGGGAGGGACGCCGGGGTACAGCACTGGGGAGACACGGCAGTTGGCCTCATCAAAGCCCGTCATGCAGTCCGTGTGACCGTCACAGCGCTTCTGGATGGCCACACACTGACACCACAGATGAGAAATCATTGGAAAGTTGAAAATGAAAAAGCTGAAAATATGACCGCTTACTACACTGTACCACCAAACTACAAATCAAGCATCTTTGGCTGTGTTGTGTAGTTTAGTTGGCATGGCAGAGTAGCAGTCTCACTGATGGAAAATAATCCTATTGTGTTTTTTCTTGGTTGCTTTTAGACATAGCAGGAAAGAAGATAAAGGTAAAGGGGAGCAGAACAGAACAGAACAGAACGGAACAGAGCAGAACAGAATTTTAGTCAGTAAGGCCAAAGTCCCGTTTGAAGGGTGTGAACATTGATGACAGATATAACAAAACAAATTCAGATGATAGTGTTAATTCATCATTTGCTAAAAAAATATAATACATAAATTAATCAATCAATTAAATGGCTACCTGGAAGCGCTCCACCAACTTACAGAGGAAACGAAGAAGAGAAAAATGAAACGAACAATATAAACACCAGTTCGTAAACGATATCATGCACTAAAATTGCCTTCTAGGGACAAGCACATTTGGTCATGGAAGATAAAGCCATTTCTCGTCTCTTGAAAGCTTTATGGAGATAGAAAGCAAACTTTCTACCGATCTGTCTTTTGTAATGCTAAAAGCAAAGTTAATCTGAACTCTCTGGGGTTGTTGTAATAATGTGGAAGTATTAAACTGTGTCTCCATGCGGTTTGTGATGCTTAAAGTTAATCTGAACTCGCTGGGGTTGTAATATTTTGGACAGTGTCTCAAATCATCAAATGTGAGACAAAAAAACAAAGTGATTTCATCATCACTGGCAGATCTGCACAACGTGCATTTTGTTCAACATTCGCCATTCCTTTTATATCTCAAACTATGCACTGATAAATCAGACATTCTAAACCCAAATCTTGTAGAATGTATCGCATAAATCTCCAGACCCAGAAGGACGTATGGTTCAAAATCATGTGATGTCTTGAATTTCCTGTAATCTGTAAATCAGTGATGTTATTTATATGTTAATCCCCATTCTGCCACCTGCAGTCAATTCATCTTGGTGTAAACGTCTTTATAAAGGAATTTATGCACCCACACCTTGATATTCACACGCATATGAGAAGCTATAACTATTCCAAACATGAACTCTTGAAGCCCAATTGATTTTCCCCTATTCGCCAAATGTGATGATATTTTATACGCTTCGGATGGTAGTCTATTTTCCTCAATACAAGTCGGTTTCAACCAGTATCTAATGCAAGAAACACTAGAGTTAATCGTTAATGGGAATCGATTCAATTCACCATGCGCAAGGTCGTTTGGTGTTTTAGTACCAACTCCTACATACTTCTTTAACACAAATAAATGAACTCTTTCAATAACAGAGGAAACATCTTCTAAACTCCAATGCTCAGCACTATATAGAAGTCTGGGTTGAATCTGAGAATCAAAAAGCTTTAAGAACAGTTTCAGAGAGTTTTTCTTTAGTTGATACAACTTACACATAATGTTAATGGTACTTTGTTTCCCTTTACCTGCTAAATCTTGGCACGCATGCTTAAAACTTAGTCCGGTGGAAAATACAATACCCAGATATCAAGAAGGATTTACTACGTTCATCTTTATATTGTTGTAAAACCAGCTCTCAGACTTGCTAGATACCCACATTTCCTGGTTTACATGCGAGATTTATCCGAATTGACCTTAAGCTGTAACTGGCATACAGTTGTATAGGACCATTTTAATTGCGTTTGTAAGCCAATCATGTAATCAGCAAAAAAATAAATAAATAAATAAAAAATAATAAACAGTTCAATCAAATCAATATTCAGGCTAGCACCATATCTACAATAAATTATCAATAATTTTGAGAGCGAGTTTGTTTACAAGCAAAGTGAAAAGAAGAGAACTACAGACATCACCTTGTTTAATACCATTAAAGCAATATATGTGGCCTGTAAACTGTGTACCAGGGCGATCTCGAGATTTAATAATTTCGTATATACTTCTTTTTACATCTGTAAATAGTACCTTTAATTCCTTTTTTTTTAATCAAAATAGGCCACAGTTGTTTCCTTCAAGTAGTGTCCAAAGCTTTCTCGAAATCAATAAAGGCAACCTAAAACTTTGTATTACAGAAAATTGTTTCTGTATGATTGCTAGCAGTGTGATGGTGCGATCGATTGTGGAACAACTTTGTTTTAAACAAAGGGAAGGCGGGGAGTGAGCGAGAGGGGAAGGGGGAACAGACAGACATAGTGGAGGTGTGAGGGCTGCCAGGTAGGCGGAGGGGGAGGGGAGCGGCGGAGTAGAGGATAGAGGACCTGCCCATTGCCACAGTTCATCATGTCTCTCTCACAGGCAGGATGCACACAGAAGTCTTCGTCACCTCCGTTACCACAGTGCTGATGGAAATCACACAGCAGACTGTAGGGCACAAACCCCCGGGCACCCCACAGTAGAAATACGGCGGCCTCAGCCCCGGGGACACACTACAAGACACACGGTACCATTCCTCCTCCCTCTCCAACCTCCAGCACGAGCTGGCCAGGTCGCAGGCTAACATCCGGTGAGTCACGTGCTGCAGTGGACACGCCACGAGAGGGACACGTGACGTCACATTGCTGCTGGCCACTGGAGCGGTCAGTGGCATGGTGACGTGGTGACGGTCTGAGGGCGGGGAGAGCTCACACAGGGCGGCTCCATGGCGGGAGGACCTGCACGGCTTGACCGCCAGCTGGTCGGCAGGAGACCCTGCCACTCGGTGCTGGATGTAGCCACAGAGGCCGGGGTCATGGCGAGACTGGAGGGCAATGGAGTAGGCCACGGAGCCGCTGAGCCAGTGCCAGGTCTCAGAGTACCTGAAACGGTGCAGTGGCCGAGTCAGCTGAAAGTTCAGTGAAGTGTCGCTGCTTTCTTGTTTGGAGTTTGCTTGTTTGCTTGTTTGTTTGTTTGTTTGTTTCGTTTGTTTTTGCACGAACCCATGTGGTTTGATGTGTGTAAAACCTTGACATAGTGACTGAAACTGTTTGGTACGTCAGCTCTCTCTCTCTCTCTCTCTCTCTCTCTCTCTCTCTCTCTCTCTCTCTCTCTCTCTCTCTCTCTCTCTCTCTTCGCGTGTGTGTAACCAAATGCAGCCGTGTGTGTAGCTTTTATTTCATTATGTCCACACATGCAGATGTTGATGTAGAGAGAGAGAGAGAGAGAGAGAGAGACAGAGAGAGAGAGACAGAGAGAGAGACAGACAGACAGACGAGAGAAAGTGAGAGAGAGAGAGGATACTGGACGGAGAACTGCTTATATAGTTTTTCTTCTTTCTATAGCTAGTTTAAAGGAAACGATGTGCTCTAAAACTATGTGCAAGCCAGCAGTTCCTCATGCTCTCCTATGGGATAACGAAGTGCCAAAAGGAATGCAAATTTAGCAGCAAGCCAGTTCCAGTGTTTTCTTTCCTCAGCCCACTAGTGGCAGCGTCATTACACCATCACAACAGGCCACCAACGGCAACAGCGAGCTACGCTCAAACTCAGCAACAGTACCCATATAACGTAACTTAGAATTCTCCTAATTCGCTTCCCATCCCAACTTTGGCTGTGAGGCCAGTTGACATGGGCTGGAACACCAAGGCTACATTAAAATGTTGTTATGCTCTGCATAGTCATGCGGGGATTGTCTTCAGTTGTGACAAGCTCCTAGGATAACATTATCAGTCTACAAATCCCCGAAATAGGAGTGTGTCTGCCCATATGGCGTGGTAATCAAAAACGGTCAAACACGTAATGTTCTCATCCCCAGCTGATGCATTTGTACCATAGTGTTCAAGTACTTCGGCTGTTTGGATCATCTCTTGAGTCTTTTAGCTGGAGTGCGTCAATAACAACTTTCCATCCTTCCCTACCCCAGACACGCTGGATCAGGTGTAAAGCATGCGTGTACGGATACTCAGAAACATCTGTACCAGAAGAAAAAACAGAGAAAACCTCACATCGTGTTCAGGGATGGTGATGCTGGCATGGGCTGGCTGGCTGTCAGGCCGATCCATATGATGTGAGCTGAATGTGTGTGCTGCACAACCTGCAGCACGTGGTCCCATTCCTCAACAGTCTCAGACTGGCCAAGGTGGAACCGTCCAGGCGGCACAGTCTGTCAGCATCAAACCAGGAACGATGTGAACGGGCTTGTAGTCGTAGCATCTCCCTCCAGCCTCCAACTGCAAAAACATGCAAAAAAAAAAAAGTTAGTTTCTGAGTGAGATGAGTGCAGGTGAAGCTGAACCAAACTCAAAAGAAAAAATTACTGTTCCGCTGAAACGAAAGAGACGAACCAATTACAGGACAAACCCCACGCATTTTGACCTCTTAGGTCTTCTTCAGGCAAGATAAACAACTTTCAAGACAATGAAAACGAAGAACGAACAACTACTTATCTCCTCAAATTGGCTCACAAAGCTTTGAAAGTTTGAGACAGATACATATTCTGTCAGGAACTGTGCCAAGTTTCTGGTAAGTTCGTGACTGATCATATCTGTAGAATATGTTGTAACCCACCGATTTGTAAGCGCTTACAAATCGGCGCATATTGCATGACTTGTAAAACCGCCGATTTGTAAGCAGCGCCGATTTGTAAGTGCTACTTACAAATCGGCGGGTGCTTTACAAATCGGCGGGTTAAGTCACCGCCGTTTTGTAAACGCTTTACAAAACAGCAGGCGCTTTATATCCTGTTCGGATTAAAACGATAAACTATTATCACACTTTCAGTGATTATTACTGCAGATTTGATGAATTTCTATTTCGTCAAAACGGCGGACTGAAATGCGGTGTGTGTGTGTATGTGTGTGTGTGTGTGTGTGTGTGTGTGTGTGTGTGTGTGTGTGTGTGTGTGTGTGTGTTCGTGTGTGTGTGTGAGTATATGTGTATGTATATCAGTTTGTGTGTGTATGTAAGCCTGTGCATATGTGTGTGTTGGTGGGGGGGGGGGGGGGGGGGAGTAAACAGTCTATTCCTTTTGCCCTGACTCGCTCACACAATCAAATTTGTTCATTTCTGTAAACGTTACATGAACGACGAACAGACTGACAGACAGACAGAGAGAAACGGACAGAGAGAGAAGACGAGAGAGAGAGAGAGAGAGAGAGAGAGAGAGAGCCCTGACTCGCTGAGAGAAGAGAGAGAGAGAGAGGTAGTAAAATAAGTTAGCAGGAGGTGTCTTTTTCTCTTTTTCTAGAGTTAGAGTGCTCCTCAAAATGACGTGTGTCAGTCCGCCATCTTGATGAGCAAAATAGAAAGTCATCAAAATTGCGGGAATAGTCACTGAAAGCGTAATAACAGTTTATCGTTTTAATCCAAAGAAGCAGGAGATAAAACGCCCGCCGTTTTGTAAAGCGCTTTACAAAACGGCAGGGGCCTAGCCCGCCGATTTGTAAGTGCTCTACAAATCGGCGCTGCTAACAAATCGGCGGGTTACAGTTGTCAACGAAACAGTGGTCGCTTGAGTAGGTCATCGAAACAATAAGATTTGTGCCTTGGCTCACTAGTCATGGAAACCGTGCAACATGCTTGTATGCTGAGTAGTGACTAGATGCCCAGGGCGACTAGTGTGTCCCCTGTAGGATAGGCTGTTGAATCAGTAGATAAACTGGTCGGCGACGTCGCAGAGAGAGGCTTCGGTAAGAGCGCATGCACATTTTTTTTTCTCTTGTAATGACACGGGAGGTGTCCAATGGAAATTTAAGTAGAGACCACGACTGGCTTATGCTAGGCTCAACAAACCACTGAGTGAGATGTGGTGAAAAGAAATGAAAAGAAAGAAAAAAAAAAATTGCGAAAATAAAGATCTTCAGATACAGATACTTTCTTTAAAAAAAAAACATGATAAATATGTTTTTCTTTTCTTTTAAGGAACTTTTTCTCTGGATAGAGTAGGGGCGAGTTCTTTTTTAAGCAGGGGCACAGGCACGGTTCGTGGACGGGGAAGTGGTTTTAGTTTGCTTGTTTGTCTGTTTGTTTCTTTGTTTCTTTCTTTCTTTCTTTCTTTGTTTATAAGTTGCCAAGAGGTCGCGAAGATTGAAAAGGCTTTGTGGCTCGTTGAGGCCAAAGTGGGGAAAGACAACTGACACAGGCGTGTGAGGACCGGGGAGTTGCAGGTGTAGAGATGATTATTTTGCATGGCAGTGTTGATGCCTAACTTTGAAAGAAAAAAAATATTTGTTTAGTTCACGAGGACTTTTATGTGTTTGATTTGAAATACCTTTCAATTTTTCCGAAACAAAATAGAAAGAATTTTATGTGAATAATGTAAAAGTTTATTTATGAATTAAAAGGGGAACTCTTTGTTGTTTTGTCTGGCAGGTTGTCTGTGGATGTTGCATGAGCAAGAGTCTGACCTACTCCCAGTTCTGTGCTAGCGGGTCATGAGGCCGCTTGACAGCCAACAGTCTTCCACAGCCCTGTCCTCAGAATATCACTGCGTGTTCCATTCCTGTTCCCATCTCTTCGGCGTGTTCGGGCCAATGGCACAGCTGCTGGATGCTTGCCTGGGCAATGACTCAACAAGAGAACTGACCTCGTCGGGTAAGTTGTCGATTTACATAAAAAAAAAACAGTGAGGGTCAGAGATGTTGCCTCAAGGTACTCCGTTTCAGGTCCTCACCGACCCAACCGTTCGCCTTCCCCTCTCCTCTCCTTTCCTCCCTCACGTCTTCTTCCACCCTCATCCCACTACCACCCCCATCTCCCTTACCTGCATACATACCTCTCTTCTCTGCCTTTTTCTGCCGTCCAACCTCTTTTCTGCCCTTCTTCTGCCGTCCGACCTCTCTTCTACCCTTCTTCTGCCGTCCAAAACTCTCTTCTACCCTTCTTCTCCCGTCCAAACGTGCAGTGGTAGATCAAAAGGCTGTTGTTTACCAAAAGCCTTCGTAAAATCTACCACCACAGCGTCAGGTGGAAAGCCGTGCTCAACCACAGAGCCGTGTTTAAAATGGCTTCCGTCCTCCCAATACAGGATGAGTGAGGTATTATTCGTCTTACATTTCTTTGAAGTATAGAGAGCCAGAGCCTCATCAGACTGTGCCCCATTTACTGCACATTTCTACCAAGTGTAGTGACATGGTGTCTCGTCTTTCTGGACTTTGTCTAATGTACATTTCTGTCAAGTGCAGAGACATGGGGCCTCAAAATTTTAAGTGAATTTGTGTTGTTGAACCTTTCTTTCCAAATTGTCAAAGTCATTTCTCACAAGAAAAATTAAACTTTTAAAAACCATTTCTAGTCACACGATCATAATCACACACCCCATAAACACACACACACACACACACACACACACACACACACACACACACACACTCTCTCTCTCTCTCTCTCTCTCTCTCTCTCTCTCTCTCTCTCCCCCTTCCAATCTTTGAACAAAAAGAAAAAGAAGAAAAGAAATGATTGATTATCATGAAAAGGGACGCAGACCAGGACTGTGCCTTTTCCAGCCCTACTCGCGTGTCCTGCCCTCACAGGTCGATGTCGGCGCAGGTGTGGCACCTTGGTCTGTTTTTCCTCTCAAAAAGAACTTCCCTCCATTCTCCCCCCCCCCCCCCCCCCCTCCCCCACCTATGCAATTGGTAGTCGAGCGTGGCATACCTGGGCTTCACGCTACAAATGTTGTTTGTGCGTGGTGAGTAGTGAGTAGTACAATATGTTCTGTAGTATGGGGGAGAAAACAAACATTTTCGTCGAGAATCCAATCAGTCTTCCGCCTTGAAAAAGGCCAGCAAGATGCCGCTCAACACTCTGTATGTGTTGAAGTTGCAGACACGTTTGTGACGCCAAAGGAAGAAAACGTTGGATGTGTGTTTCCAATACTATTCCACGGCTTGTTCAGAAGCATTTCCGACCGTAACTTCCTAGATTGAAACTATCTGGAACACCCTCCGAGGCACTTAGGCTTCTGAATTCTCCAAAGGGGTGACACTCTTTCATTCTCCTGCTTGTTTGGTATGAGCGTGAATGACCGGAAATCTTAAATCATCGTGTTAGTGTCTTGCTGTTTGCTGTGTGTGGGGGGAGGGGAAGGGATTTACTCGGAGAGATTTGTGTTTTTATTTTCTCCCTTGGTTCCCAGAATTGCCTGATGCCCACATGAAGACAGCCTCCAGACAGACAGCCTGGGACACTCTCATGAGTGTGGCCTCACCTTCTCTGTCCTTCCAGTGCCATTATTCCCACACCGCTCATTCCGCCTCCCCCCAGACACAGCCATAGTGCACACCCTCAGAGCCAGGAGTCCACAGGCAGCAACCAGTACCATGGCGTGATGAGGCAGACCAGCAGACGAGATGCTCCACCGCTGCTGAGTCAGGTCCGTGGTGCTCAGTGAGTGACGCCTGGTCTGATCCGACACACGCAGTGACTGCTCGGCCACCGAGCCAGCGTGAGAGAGCGGCCTCATCTGGAGAGCATCAGCACGTCCACCCAGCGACAGTCTGCAGGATCATGCCGACAACGGAGACGCTAAGAATTCGCCATGGATGTGGGGAAGTCAGGACTGGTCACCTCGTGAGTAGGGCAGAAACATCATAGGATTCTGAGTCTTCTTCCACATTGATGATATGAGGACGATGGACACGATGATATGGATTTCAGTCTTGGTGTTTGCATGGATTTCAATTTTGGTCTGGATACGGATTTCAGTTCTGGTCTGAATATGGATTTCAATTCTTGTCTGGATATGGATTTCAGTTTTGGTCTGAATATGGATTTCAATTCTGGTCTGGATATGGATTTCAATTTTGGTCTGAAACCACATAGTAGGGTTTAACTAACTGTATGCTCATTTCATGTTATATCCTTAAGGCTTCCAGGCCCGAGAGATACAGATACCTGAAGTGGTGTTCAGATAATGTCAGAAATGTTAAATAGATGATGAAACCCGAGTGTGTAGTTCAGCCGTAGATCTGAGCCAGGCAAGACCAAAACACCCATCTTCAATCAATTTGTATGAAGTTATAGGGGGCACACGGCCTCGTCTTACTCACCTTGTTCAGTCCACATGTGTGTGAGGTGTAGGGACAGGGAACCTCATCTTACTCACCTTGTTCAGTCCACATGTGTGTGAGGTGTAGGGGCAGGGAACCTCATCTTACTCACCTTGTTCAGTCCACATGTGTGTGAGGTGTAGGGGCAGGGACCTCATCTTACTCACCTTGTTCAGTCCCACATGTGTGTGAGGTGTAGGGGCAGGGAACCTCATCTTACTCACCTTGTTCAGTCCACATGTGTGTGAGGTGTAGGGACAGGGAGCCTCATCTTACTCACCTTGTTCAGTCCACATGTGTGTGAGGTGTAGGGGCAGGGAGCCTCATCTTCAGCCTCTGCACACTGAGGGACCAGGTCACAGGGGAAGTGCTCGAACAGGTCAGGCCACACAGACACTGAACAGTTCCACCTGCTGTCGCCCGCCGTCTGCCCTTTGAGGGTCTTCCTGGGTTTCAGCTGCTCTGAGTGGAACGAGAACCGGATCCGGAACCCGGAACTCTCGGAATCATCGTCCACGAAGAAGTGTAAAGAGAGAGGAACATGTCGGCTGCTGTTCTGAAAGAAGGCATCAGGGGAGATCAGTGGCTGCGGGAGCGTCTTGCCTGCGTGCCATTTGGCGGGATAGCGCTGTGAGGCGCAGTGGCCGGGGAAGGTCAGCAGCTGGTCCCCACTGCCCAGACTGAGGCTGAGGAAGCTGAGGAAGACCACGGCCTGCTGGAGGGGCGGGGTCAGCGTGACACAGTCCTTCATGAAGGGCGGTACCGGCTGGCGCCGTCCCACCCTGGTGTCTGCACGTACCCTGTGTGGGCAGACAGAACACAGAGATGGATGACGTA
>JADBJO010011903.1:72598-80098 GCA_016801955.1 Conus betulinus
ATCACTCCGATAGACTACAATGCAAACTATGCAAAATGCCGCACTTCACAATAACGATAGCAGACTGGACTGGTTGGGAGAGAGAGAGAGAGAGAGAGAGAGAGAGAGAGAGAGATAGAGAGATGTTATGAACGTGCTGGTGGTTAAGGTGTTATCAGGCTGGAGTCGAATCTGTACAATTTATCCATTTTGAATAAAATGAAAAGATAAAAAACCAATTGACAGCCTGAATAACAGACAAAAAAACCAACTTCTAATCATCAGGCGGATTCCAGAGTATGTGGTTTACACTGGGTCGTGTTCTGAAAGTATGTGGTTTACACTGGGTCGTGTTCTGAAAGTATGTGCTTTACACTGGGTCGTGTTCTGAAAGTATGTGGTTTACACTGGGTCGTGTTCTGAAGGCAGCAAGTTTTCCAGTGCACTGCGGTGGCCGTAGAACAGACATTGCTCACACTTCCATAGTGTGCAGACGTTGGCAGAAAGTGTGAACAATGACCTGTTCCTGTCGCTGCTCATTGCTGGCAGACCCTTCATCAGCATGACCTGCAACTGATCGGGCACCTGCTGTGTCTTTGTTTGAGTTAGGATCAGCCATTTGTCACAAAGGTCAAAGTTGACGGTTGTTGTTGCGGAGCTAGACATAAACGTCGTTCAAAAGATCCCAAATAAAACAAATCGGTTCAGTAAAGGCGAATTAAAAATTGATGACTCCGTAAACCTCAATGAGTTGTACGAAAAAAAAAATCACACCAGTTAATTCACATTATTTAACTCAATTCCTCATACCAGTCATTTTAAATATTAGATACAAATTCTCAACTAACCAGTCCATAAAGATCTCCCAAATGGAATTCCTTGTCGGACAAGACCACGAGACCCCCCCCCCCCCCCCCCCCCCCCCCAAAAAAAAAAAAAAATTATTCAATATTGATTCTGTAGCTTGTAGGTTGATTTTGATGTGTGTTATTTAGGTTCCTGGGGTGCTGGGTGGAACAGAAGAGTCTGTACAACATCTGACCGTAAAGTTCATCACTCACTGGGCACACCAGTGTGACCCAGTGACCCAGTGGATGACCTCTGCTCTTCATGGCGCGTTTCCCTGTGCGCACGTGCTGGAAATAAATCAGTCGCGCGTCACAGAGACAACAGGCTGTGAACCAGAGATCTGTTGCCTTCTTAGGAAGAGGAGAGAGAGAGAGGACGGGGAGTGGGGGGAGGGGGGAGGGTCAGTGTATGCTCAATGCCTGACAAACTGGTCATGTGAAAAGTGCTTTAGAGAGAGAGAGAGTGTACAGAGGGATAGAGGCAAGGAAGATGCTCAACCATTCTGCTCCTGTCCGAAGGTGAGAACATCAACCCATCCCCATCTGCCAAACTGTCAGCTCCCTGCGGATTGCAAACCTCGGTTAAAATGTCAACTTAATTGTGCAAATATAACAGAAAATCTTCGTGTGTGTGTGTGAGAGAGAGAGAGAGAGAGAGAGAGAGAGAGAGAGAGAGAGAGAGAGAGAGAGTCTGTCTGTGTCTGCGTCTGTATGTTTGTGTGTGATATTTTGTCGTTGGACGTGAACACCGCTCACCATTCATCCCTGGAAAGAGCATTTTAACCTTTATTAAACGCTCTTTGTTGTCTACACACCAGAGTTCAGTATTTCCAAACTCTTCTGTATTTTCACAAGAGAACAATCGAAAAAATCACACGTTGCACCTCGCGACCACCAGGATTGAAGTCATGCATTACACTTGCAGAAGAACTCCAACAGAGTGCGCCAAAGTCGTATGGTCGGAATGCGGGAATGGTATGTCGAAAGTTAAGGGGTCGAATCTCACGAGAGGGTCTTCTTCTTGTTTCTTATCATAGATTTCAAAGTCAGCTGGTACTGGTTGCTTTCTCCTGGATTTATAGGCTCGCTGTCTACCCACTGGAACTGTCTTGGTAGCATTGTTCGTGCTTGTAGTGTAGATATAAGTTTTTGTACTTCTTACGTGGATTCCAGCTGTCTTTGTCGAGTGATACCGAGACTATTGTATGATAAGCCTTTTGTTCACATTTCTAGCGATCCATGAGTCTTAGTAAACTGCTTCCACAAAGTTAGTATAGAATACCTGCTTGTTCATATCTCTGTGGATTTCTTTGTAGACTGATTCTCAGATCATTTAGATAAACCTGCTTATTTACATTTCTACGGATTTCAGCAGTCTTTACGGGTTGTGTACAAAACTATGTAAAAAATAAATCTATTTGTTGACATTTATTTACAGAACTTATTCTCTGTAAAGGTATGCATGGTGTACATATGCTATCACCCACGGGAATGGCACATGCTTTTACTTCACAAGAATGGCACATGCTATTACCTCTGACCCTCACTCACAGAAATGGCACGTGCTATTACTTCTGACTCTCACGCACCGGAATGGCACATACTATTGCTTCACAAGAACGGCACATACTATTGCTTCTGAATCTCACCCAAAGAAATGACACATGCTATTACTTCACAGAAATGACACATGCTATTACTTCACAGAAATGACACATGCTATTACTTCACAGAAATGACACATGCTATTACTTCACATAAATGGCACATGCTGTTACTTCACAGAAATGACACATGCTGTTACTTCACAGAAATGACACATGCTATTACTTCTGACTCTCACTCACAGAAATGACACATGCTATTACTTCACAGGAATGACACATACTATTACTTCACAGGAATGACACATGCTATTACTTCACAGGAATGACACATGCTATTACTTCACAGGAATGACACATGCTATTACTTACTTCACAGGAATGACTCATGCTATTACTTCACAGAAATGACGCATGCTATTACTTCTGACTCTCAGTCGTTAACGTTCCAGGGATGCAGATCCAGAGAGCTGTCCGTGGAATGTAACGTCTTGTTTGGATGCTGCGAGGGAACTTCGACCTGCATGTATTCCAGTTTATGAACCTGCAGCCATCCAAGTAAGTAGCGTGCTCTCTCTCTCTCTCTCTCTCTCTCTCTCTCTCTCTCTCTCTCTCTCTCTCTCTCTCTCACCCTTTTTTTCATTTTCTTATTATTTGTATTGTTCAACTGTTTTCTGTGTGTACGCCTACTTGTTGACTCGCATTTCTATTGTTGGCAGAGTTTGGCAACACTGAGTGGAAATTGCGCATGCACTCTTTGGCATAAGGGTTGTGTTAACTATTGTCAGTAGACCATTGTCATTGTCATTGTCATTTCTCTCTCCTCCCTCCCCCTCCCTCTCTCTCTCTCTCTCTCTCTCTCTCTCTCTCTCTCTCTCTCTGTCTGTCTGTCTGTCTCTCTCTCTCTCTCTCTCTCTCTCTCTCTCTCTCTCTCTCTCTCTCTCTGCTTTGATATCTTACGCATTGTGCTGTTACTGGTGACGTCATGTCTATCTTTAATTAGTCGGTGGTCGCAATTTGATGGGAGATGAGAATAGCATCGTCACAAAGTTTGTGGAAAGTGAGGTTGAGGTTATTCTTGGTGTGTGAGTGGTCGTTTGCTCAGCCTGTAAACTACAAAGCCAATTAATGTATGGTATAAGTTCCTACTCTTGTTCTGCGCAGGGGGGGGGCACCTTCATCATTCGTATTGAATGTCTGTGCGTTCGAGTCTTCGGGACAATGCAGTGCTTATTGTGTCCCGTTCCGTTTTGAGGCTGAAAAAACGTTTTCTCTCTCTCTCTCTCTCTCTCTCTCTCTCTCTCTCTCTCTCTCTCTCTCTCTCTCTCTCTCTCTCTCTCTCTCTTGTTTTTAAAATCAATACAAGTTGTTGTTTTTTTTTTCGCTAAAAGTTTCAGTCCAGTGATTCCTAGTTCAACAGACTACATACAGCCCAAGTTGGGTTTCCTGAATTTAAAACCGAACAATACCGGTAGGGATAGTCAACAGTGAACATGAGCAAGTAGGAACCAAGATGCTGTGATGGAGCATGGCTGAGATGGGTGTGAAGATTGCCTGATGCACCAGACCACACCATCATCATTGCACAATCACCAGACGTTCTTTCTGTTCTCGTCACTGCAATCGTACTTTCGACTCTTATGAGCGTCACAGGCTGTAAACGGACTGCTTCAGTCGTGATTCACTGGTCCTTCATGTTCACTGAAGCCTAATGCACGGCGTTAGCGGCGCGGTACCGTTAATTACCACTGGAACATAACCCTCAGAGGCCTATCACTGTTTCCTTTTGCGATCTCTGCGATGTCCTGTCTATTTAAGGGAAGAGCTATTGAATATGCACACGCGTGCGGGCACACTGACACACTGACATACATCATTCGCAGGCGTACACACACACACACACACACACACACACACACACACACACACACACACACACACACACACACACACATACACACACACCCGCACGCACGCAGGCACGCACGCACGCACCACGCGTTCACGCACGCACGCACGCATTCACTCACACTCGTGCAAACGCACGCACACACACACGCGCGCGCGCGCGCATGCAAGCACCACACACGCACGCACACACGTACGCATGCACGCAAGCACACACACACACACACACACACACACACACACACACACACACACACACACACACACACACACACACACACACACACACACACACACACACGCACGCACGCATTTGCTGCTCACACACGCATGCACGCACCCACGCACGCACGCACACACACACACACACACACACACGCGCGCGCGCGCGCGCGCGCGCGCGCGTTCGTCCAGCTCACTGTTTTGAAGTATGTGAAGAGAGAATCGTGAAAAAAAGGATTTTTTTTTTGTCATATGCTCAGGCTGGTGCCCGCTAATTTATGATCTGTGAGTACTGTCACAGGTAGAGAGCACTGTGATTTATTATAATATTGACATAAACAATGCTGTCAGTACTTAGACATCACACGGAAACCTGCGCCTTCCGTTCGAATGTGCACACATTCACCTCTCTTCTCTCTCTCTCTCTCTCTCTCTCTCTCTCTCTCTCTCTCTCTCTCTCTCTCTCTCTCTCTCTCTCTCTCTCTCTCTCACACACACACACACACACACACACACACACACACAAACATACGCACGCACACACACACACACACACACACACACACACACACACGCACACGCGCACACGCGCGCGCACACACACACACACACACACACACACACACACACACACACACACACACACACACACATATATATATATATATATATATATATGTGTGTGTGTGTGTGTGTGTGTGTGTGTGTATACATACATACATACATACATACATACATACACACACGCACACGCACACGCGCACGCACGCACGCACGCACACACGCACGTACACACACACACACACACACACACACACACACACACACACACATATATATATATATATATATATATATATATATATATATATATATATGTGTGTGTGTGTGTGTGTGTGTGTGTGTGTGTGTGTGTGTGTGTGTGTGTGTGTACAATAAACTAATAAATTCCAAGGATAAGTGCCGAGCACCATACACACACACACACACACACACACACACACACACACACACACACACACACACACACATACACACACACACACACGTATGTGCTTACACACAAGCACGCACATATAATCAAACACACACACACACACACACACACACACACACACACACACACACACACACACACACACACACACACACACACACACGTGCGTGCACGCGCGCAGATTCTTGCACTTAAACAAGATAGACCCCGCCCCACCCCTGCCCCCGATTCCTCCTCTCCCCTCACTTCCCCACGCTCACGTACACAGACCTGCACGGGTTGATGGAGACATTAGATGTGTTATGAACCAGTTGTAGGGTGGTCCACGCCATCAATTTGCATGGGAGATAAGAGCTACTGTCATTCCCGGAGTGTCGATTTTCAGAAGTTGCCTCCCTTCCCAAGGCTTTCGCGTTTCGCCCATTTGAGGTCACCAACGTATCCGAGGTCAGGTCAGGCGTATCCTTTGGTTAGTTAGTCAGCCACATTAGGAACAATGACAAGTGTTGAACCTATTTTAACCAAACTCGGCGGAAATTTAGCATGCTGCCCTCTAGAACAAACCCATCAAATCTTGATTCGGATCAATGGCGAAGATCTCGACCAAGGAAGGAATTTGCATCACATAAATTAGGAAAAATCACCTGAATCGATTGTAAGCAATCTTTTTTTTTTTTTTTTTTTTCACCTTATTTTATCTTCTTCTTCTTCTTCTCTCCTCTTCTCTTCTTCTTCTTCTTCTTCTTCTTCTTCTTCTTTCTTCTCCTTCTTCTTCTTCTTCTTCTTCTCTTCTTCTTCGTTTTTACTGACTCATTTTTTGTCATCACTTCTGTGGCAACATCTCCACCCCTTTTCTTCTGGCTCCCCGCCCAAGCTTCAATGCTTTTTTTTTTTTTTTTTTTTTCATCTATAAAGGGAGAGAAATGAGGAAAGCAAAGAAGTGGAAGGGGAGGGGGGAGAGGGGGGGGGGGGGGGGGGGGCGGGGTGTCAACGGACACGGACACACGGACACAGACGGACACACAATATGACACAGTCAGACACAGGAGAGAGAGAGAGAGAGAGAGAGAGAGAGAGAGAGAGAGAGAGTGAGTGAGTGAGAGACGCGCGTGTGTGTGTGTGCATTTTGTGTGTGTTTGTGTGTGTGTGTGTTTGTGTGTGTGTGTGTGTCAGTAAGACCCTAAAGTGTGTGTTTTTGTGTGTGTGTTTTTGTTTGTGTGTGTTTGTTGCATTCTCTTTAATCGTTTTTTTTTTTGTTCTTTGTTCCTGTGCCAGTGTCAGTAAGACCCTAGAGACTTGACTTTTTTGTGCATTTGATCTACTTTGCTTTTTCATTTTTTTTTTTTTTAATCCTAGAGCATGTCGAAAAGAATGAAGACCAGGCAACCTGAACCTTGTTCTGGGAACCTGTTCTTGAATCCTGTTCTTTTTGTTTCATCCTTAGCCTGTTCCTTGAATCCTGTTCTTTTTGTTTCATCCTTAGCCTGTTCCTTGAATCCTGTTCTTTTTGTTTCATCCTTAGCCTGTTCCTTGAATCCTGTTCTTTTGTTTCATCCTTAGCCAATTTCAACGGTAATTTGGCGTGTTATGGTATCTTTCAAAGTGTAGCTGAGAAAGGGAAGACAACAGGGGTGGGGGGTGTATGTATTTTTTACATAATACAGGTCTGGAAGTTTCCTACAAGGGCTCAATGCCGAGTTTCAAATTACTGACATATTCAATAAGAAAACAGCAACAACAACAACTAACAATGATATGATTAATAAAACTATGTAATAAATAATGAAGCTATGTAATCTTAAGCTTCCTTTCTACATGGTCTAAGAACAGTGTGCGCCACAATTTACATGGGAGGTAGGGCGCTACTGTCCTTCCCGGAGTTCGATTTCAGAAGTTGTCTCCTTTATAAGGCTGTCGTGTTTCGCCCTTTGGGGGGTAAAAA
>JADBJO010011903.1:82598-85814 GCA_016801955.1 Conus betulinus
ATAGCATATAGGGACTACTAGTCCGTGTGTAGTGATCTTCCTTGATGGAACTGAAAACTTCAACGCCTACCTTGCGCTGAAGAGATCAAAGCTAAGCGATAGCTCGTTCATTTTCATCGTCTATTTGTTTTTGTGTCTTGCCTCAAGAAGACCTATGAGGTCGAAACGCGTGGTGTTTTGTCTTGTGACTCGTTTGTCCATTTTCTCTTGGCGGTTCGCTAACGTTTATTTTCAGATTTGAAAGTGAAAATGACGATGTCGTCCTCTGTGTTTCTAAGCGACGAGTGTTATATGAGGGCACACGCCACAACCATAGTTGGTACAAAACCAGCAAAACCATCCATGTCAGAGTTTGAGGCCTGCTGTAACTGTCAGCCATCATTTCCATATCACACTGATCACTGATCAAACGAACAAGTCCCCATTCATTATTCCCCTGGTTTGGGTGGATTGGGACCGATGAAATCACATACAACCTTCACATGCCTGACCTTCCCAGAACTTGACACACGTTTTCAGTGACCGCATCTTTGGGCCAGGAGGCAGCCCCTCGATCGTCCCATTCTTTGGATTGTCATCTGTTTGCTTGGAACCACCTGGTTTGTACCTTGATGGCCGTGGGAAAGAAAATGAGGAGAATCAACTTTCAGACACAATCAACATTCTCAAAACAATCTAACTGCCAGTCTGTGAATACTCGACACCTTAGGCAAGGTCTTCATGTATTCATTTCTTTTTTTTTTTTTTTTTTTTGGTTGGTGAAGCCTATGGTTTGCGGAAAACAGACGTTATAGAGCATGTAGTACAAAAGTGCCAAGACGCACGGAACAGCTTGCACGGTAGCAGCGCTGTACATTGTTTTGAGAATTCTTCTTGCGTCTGAAAGTTCATTCTACTCGCTGTCTTTCATAGGGCCATCAAAGTACAAGCCAGGTGGTTTTAAGCAGACAGATTACAACCCAAAGCAGGGGGACTATTTGGGCTTTTCCAGGTGGCGCAAAGATAGGGTCAGGGGTGAGTGCAAAGGCCTGAAATGTGACGTCAACTAAGGGGAAGGTCATGCATTTGAAGATTGTGATTTCATCGGTGGAGATCCCCCAAAAGAAGCCAAAATAAATTGTGGGGGTTGTTGTTTTTGACCAAATGTCAGTTTCAACATTAGATGCCGGCTCAATTCTAGGGCAGGCCTCAAGACGCTCACATGGATTGTACAGTGTTTTTAGTGCGACATTGTAATTATGGCGTGTGGCCCTGAGAGACGCCTCAAACTTTCCATTCACAAATGGTGAATGCACCTCGCCCATCTCCTCTTCCTGACATCCAGTTCACCCTGTGTTGGTGGCGGACGACAGCGAAATCCCATGGTGACCTTGAGGCCTTTGGGCTGTGGACAGAACGCGCTGTGTGTTGTCTGTGTGGAGGATGTCCCGGTCCACGTGTCGGTGGCGGACAACAGTGAAATCCCATGGTGACCTTGAGGCCTTTGGGCTGTGGACAGAACGCGCTGTGTGTGTGTCTGTGTGGAGGATGTCCCGGTCCACGTGTCGGTGGCGGACTACAGTGAAATCCCATGGTGACCTTGAGGCCTTTGGGCTGTGGACAGAACGCGCTGTGTGTGTCTGTGTGGAGGATGTCCCGGTCCACGTGTCGGGTGGCGGACTACAGTGAAATCCATGGGTGACTTTGAGGCCTTTGGGCTGTGGACAGAACGCGCTGTGTGTGTCTGTGTGGAGGATGTCCCGGTCCACGGGGCTTGTCTGTGATAGTTAGGTGAGGCTCTGGTCCGGACTCGCAGCGAGGTAAAGGAGAGTGGGGGCAGGTTACTCCTCGTGTTCAACGCGGGCATACCTATAGGACGATGAGAGCAAAGGTTTTTCATGTGTGTGTGTGTGTGTGTGTGTGTGTGTGTGTGTGTGTGTGTGTGTGTGTGTGTGTGTGTGTGTGTGTGTGTGCGTGCGCGCACTTTTTTTCAATCGTTTCCCCTGTTTTCTTGTTCCTGTCAGTGGTGTGTAAACCCAATAGATGTATTTGGAGTGTGTGTGTGTGTGTGTGTGTGTGTGTGTGTGTGTGTGTGTGTGTGTGTGTGTGTGAGAGAGAGTCTGATTTGCTACACTTTTTTTTTCGTTATTTTAAGTCTAGTGGGTGAAAAAAAACCCCATGAAGACCTGACATCCTTTTTTTTTTTTTTTTTTTTTTTCTTTTTTTTTTTTTTTTTTTCTTCTTACTTCAGCGAATTTCAGTTTAGTGTGTCGTGGTATCTTTCAAAGTATAGCCGGGGGGTGGGGGGGGGGGGGGGGGGGGGGGGTGGGGATTTTCAGAATTTACATATAAAGGCATGGGGAATTACCTTACAAGGGTTACATTCACCGACCTTTTAGATCAGAAAAACACACCAACCACCACCACCACAACAACAACAAACAATGATATGATTAAAACTCTGCGATAGATAATGAAAAACTATGCAATCTCTACGCTTCCTTTCTAGTTGTGTTATGAACCAGTTGTAGCGTGGTGCACGCGATCAATTTACATGGGAGGTAAGAGCTACTGTCGTTCCCGGAGTTCGATTTTCAGAATTTGTCTCCCTTTCCAAGGCTTTCGCGTTACAGGCGTATCCTTTGGTTAGTTAGTCAACCACATTAGGAACAATGAAAAGTGTTGAACCTATTTTAACCAAACTCGGAGGAAATTTAGCATGTTGCCCTCTAGAACAAACCCATAAAATCTTGATTCGGATCAATGGCGAAGATCTCGAACAAGGAAGGAATTTGCATCACATAAAAATTAGGCAAAATCACCTGAATCGATTGTAAGCATCTTTTTTTTTTTTTCTTTTCTTTTCACCTTTCTTTTTTTTTCTTCTTCTTCTTCTTCTTCTTCTTCTTCTCTTTCTTCCTTTTCTTCTTCTTCTCCTTCTTCTTCCTCTCTTTCTTCTACTTCTTCTTCTTCTTCTTCTCTCTTCTTCTTCTTCTTCTTCTTCTTCTTCTTCTTCTTCTTCTTCTCTTCTTCTTCGTTTTTACTGACTCATTTTTTGTCACTTCTGTGGCAACATCTCCACCCCTTTTCTTCTGGCTCCCGTCCAAGCTTCAATGCGTTTTTTTTTTTTTTTCATCTTTTTTTTTCATCTATAAAGGGAGAGAAATGAGGTAGACAAAGAAGTGGAGGGGAGGAGAGAGGGGATGGGGGCGAGTGTCAACGGACAACGGACAGACA
>JADBJO010011904.1:3738-18738 GCA_016801955.1 Conus betulinus
CCCATCATTCTTCATTATCCACAGTTTTCCACAGTCTTCATTATCAAGGTTTCACCACATTCTTCATTTCCACAGTTTCCCCATATTCTTCATTATCCACAGTTTCCCCACCATTCATTTTCATTATCCACAGTTTTTCCCCACCATCATTCATTATCCACAGTTTCCCCACCATTCTTCATTATCCACAGTTCCCCACCATTCTTCATTCCATCCACAGTTTCCCCACCATTCTTCATTATCCACAGTTTCCCCAACATTCTTCATTATCCACACAGTTTCCCCACCATTCTTCACTTATCCACAGTTTCCCCACCATTCTTCATTATCCACAGTTTTCCACCATTCTTCATTATCCACAGTTTTCCCCACCATTCTTCATTTATCCACAGTTTTTCCCCATCATTCTTCATTATCCACAGTTTCCCCACCATTCTTCATTATCCACAGTTTCCCCATCATTCTCATTATCCACAGTTTTCCCCACCATTCTTCATTATCCACAGTTTCCCCACACATGCAATCCACCATTCTTCATTATCCACAGTTTCCCCACCATTCTTCATTATCCACAGGTTCCCCACCATTCTTCATTATCCACAGTTTCCCCATCATTCTTCATTATCCACAGTTTCCCCCCATTCATTCATTATCCCACAGTTTCCCCACCATTCTTCATTATCCAACAGTTTCCCCACCATTCTTCATTATCCACAGTTTCCCCACCATTCTTCATTATCCACGGTTTCCCCACCATTCTTCATTATATACAGTTTCCCCACAACTTTCAATATTTCCCCACCATTCTTCATTATCCACAGTTTCCCACCACCATTCTTCATTATCCACAGTTTTCCTCACGATTTCTTCATTATCCCGTTTTCCCCCACCATTCTTCATTATCCACAGTTTCCCCACATTCTTTTCAATATTTTCCCCACCATTCTTCATTATCCACAGTTTCCCCACAAAACTTTCAATATTTCCCCACCATTCTTCATTATTCCACAGTTTCCCCACCATTCGTCTTCATTAGCCACAGTTTCCCCACAATCAATATTTTCTTCATTTTCCCCACAGTTTCAATATTACCCACTTTTCATAGTTTTCCCCAACCATTTCCCCACAACTTTTCTGTTGACTGTTTGCCCCCCCCCCTGACCACAAATCCTCAATTTTCCCCCACCCCCCCCACAGTTTCCCCACACCATTCAACCCCCCAATTGCAACCCCCACCACCTTCAAACCCCCCCCTCACCAACCACCCCACCCCCCACCCCACCCCCCCCCCCTACCCCCCCCCCCCCCCCCCCCCCCCCCCCCCCCCCCCCCCCCCCCCCCCCCAGCGCACATATTTTTCTATTTCTAACCTTTTCTCTCTCCGTCCTCATCCCCTCCTCCTTCCCCAAGCCCCAAGATTTTGTACTGCAGCTCCACTCCCACCCCCCCACCCCCCCTCCTTTTTTTTTTTTACCGCTTCCCAGTTGTCTCCTGTTGTTTCCTACTTCAGCATGTTAACATCGTTCCCCTAAGAATGTGTCACTGTTCCCCCTCCCGACCCCTTTTCTTTTTTTCCCCTTCTTCCACTTTTCTCCACTTTTTTTTCTCTTTCGCTTTTCATGGTCCGCTTCATTTTTTTATATCTCTCATCCCTCTGCCTGTCCTATTTGTTACGGATTTATACTCAGTTCTGTGTTAATAAATAATGAAGGTTGTCAGTGATCATATCCAGCAATCAGAGGACAAGGACGTCATTGTGTATACCACGTTAAAAAAGAATTGAACAGTAAAAGCCACCCACACCCAATAAGCATTTCCCAAATTTTCGGTTTATGTGTGTAAACACCTTTATCGAGCATAAAAAAAACCAAGGGCCCACTAACTGACAGCCCGCAAACACAGCCATTTATATCCATTAAAAGTAATGGTGGTTACATTATCACATCAGACTTCTCTTTGACTCCAAGACCTTGAGACAATTTTGTCTGATCTTTGATCGAATGCGAAGTAGGTTTTTCTTTTTTTTTCTCTTTCTTTCTTCTTTTTTTTTTTTCTCAAAAAGATTACAAATAGCTGCGCCAGGGACTGGGTTTATATTGAAATGTGTTTTTGGTTTTTTTTCAACTTTAACTCTGTTATTTCTTTCTCGTTACTAGGGCGTGGAGAGAGCGCGCGCGTTTCGACGGTGTCTTCTTCGACTTCATCTCTGATTGACACTTGATATCAAGACGTCAGTGCATCTGTGACGCATGTTGAGACTCGCTTTGGGTCATCATCCATCTACCCATCCATCTTTCCTTGTTTGCGTCACTGACAATACATCTGTGTAGCGGGGACAGTAACGGCTGCCTGGCCTGCCCGGGGTAAATCATACTTTGGCTGCCTGCCCCCTCAGACAGGTCAGATGAAATAAAAAAAAAAAATCGACCTAACACCCCCCCCCTCCTCCCCATCATTAGCCACACATACAACCCATGTAAACCACTTGTCCAAAGTAGAGATGTCCAGTTTTGGCACGTGCCGCATATAGATCTCCCAAATTCAGCCCGTTTGCTCTTTGAATGGCTGATTATTTTTCAAGTGATATTTGCGTGTCTTTTGCCTGTAAACGCAAGAATTCAATTCATATTCGGCTGGATTGAAAAAAAAAAAAAGACCGCACCAAGACACACCTGCCCATGTAGTTTGGGAAAAAAAAAAAACATCGTCAAACGGGTATATGCATTTACTTCAGTTTGATCAGGGTATGTACATGGCTGTTTCCTGTGGAATGCAGTATATGTAGGGGACCCTAACTTGTTGTGCACAGTATAGGGTACCACCAGCATTTACCTGGAATGGTCACAGGAGGAGGGCACAGCCGTCAGATGGTCTTTTGCACTCGGCTGAGCTTTCAACTGGACGGTGGTCACCAGGCTGCCCACACAATTGGGGGATCTCTCTGTACTCTGTCTCTCTGTCTCTTTCGCTGGTCCCTGTCTCTCTCTGTGGCATACATGTAGAGCAGTGTGTGTGGCTCCCCCACACCATCCCCACTTACCCTCCTCCACTCCACTCCCCACTCCACCTTCAATCCCTTCCTCCTTCTCTCCTCCTCTTCCTCCCTCTTACTTCCGACGTGCCGCTCACAGTTGAGTGCGCCGCTCCCCTACCCCTCTCCGCCCGACCTCCACCGTTCCCCCCCCCCACCACTTAGCCCAGCCCTCCCTGTCCATCCCATACCTCACACGGTTTTCGCTGGCCCTTCCAACAACGGGCTGCTGTCTCTTTGTCTTGTTGGTGCGGCGCGCACGTGCCGCCCACACGACCCGAACACACAATGCAGTCACACAAACTTTTGTGGGAGGGGGGGGTGGGGGGGGGGGGGGGCGTGGGAGGAGGGGGAAGGAAAAAAGGCGCGGAAAGAGTAGTGTGACGCGGGGCAGAGGGGAAAAAGGGGGGACTCGGGAGGGAAGGGGGAGGTAAGGTTTTGGGGGTTTGTCGTTGCAGATGGTCAAATGTGGGGGTGGTCTGCTGCAGTGCGCCTTAGTGGCTTTTGTGTCATTTGACATGGTTTGCTTTGTCATGAGCGGTGACCTAAACCTGTCTCTTTTGTTATCTTTCTTCTGTTCCGTCCGCCCTCCCTCGTCCGTCCGTCCATCTGTCCGCTCGTCCGTCCGTCCGGCGGTCTGCCCCTCTCTCTCCCTCTCTCTCTCTCTCTCCGGAGTCACTCTCACTCTCTCCCCTCTCGACTCTCTCTCTCTCTTCTCTTTTGTCTCGGGTCTCCGTCTGTGAGTGAGTGCTGGTGTGTGAACAAAGTGGTCATGCGATGTTGTCGTGTGGGTGTGCTGTGTCCTCCCTCGTGCCGGTGGCCGTGGGGTGTGTGTGTTGTGTGCGGCCCGTTGGGTGGGGTGGGGTACACCCAACAGCCGAGCGTGACTTAGCGGACAGACAGGAAACACACAGAGATAGAAAAGAGCGAACATGTATTTTATTTCCGGTATGCATTTTTACAATTCTAAACGCATAGCAATAACGTGTTGATATATCGATCATCCGTCGCAGAGCCACCAGAATAATGACAATACTGCCAGACACAGCACACTAGGCTTTGTACCCATTAAGCTTATGTGTCTTTGTGGATTTTCTCTTTCCCTTTTCCAACATATGTTTTAAGATTTCTCACAGCCCCTCCTCGTGTAAGCACTCTCCAAATTTAGCGTACATCTCATAGTTTTAGATCATGATTATCAAACCCGGCCTGTGCTAGACCACGGACCGACACTGGGGCGATCAGAGTATTGACGGTTGGCTGGGGGCGCGACCCACAAGCCAGCCAAGAGGAATTATAAACACCCACCAGAGTGTCACTCCCACCCACCTCCCCGGCCCCGCCGGGCACGTGTCATCAGACCATCCGCACGCTGGTGTCATCTAGACCGCACGTTTCCACACCGCGACCCTCTCTCTTCTCTCTTCTTCATCTTTTCTTCTTCTGTTTTGTACTACCAACTACCATTTCTATATAACAGGGAGTAATTTACAAGGGAAACGAAGAAATGCTGTCTGTGTGTCCCTGCCCGTTCTTTCTGTCCTGTGGACGTCAAAATGTGTTTCCACTCGCCTCCAGACAAAACACATTACTGAGCCGATCTTTCATGAAAACTTGTTGAGTTTATGTATCACCCCGGGGCTCACACGATGATGCGAGTATTCTTTATTTTTTTAATAAAAAAGTGGGTTAGCCGGGTGTTATATTATATCTGTACTAAGGCTGTAACGGCCTATAAAACAACTTTTCCTTTTTTATGGACTCGCAACATCTCTACCCTGAAAATTTGTGTGTGGAGTTGGTTCATTATGGGTCAATGGTGGATGCCCACGATGTTTTACTTTTTTTTACACCATATACATTTCCGGTACTACGCGTCTACACCATGGCCCATAACGTTTTTTATGGAATATGTTAAAACGTACTTTAGCCGATCTTTCTAAACCACTTGTAGGTATGTTCATTATATGGGTCACGTTCACGGATGATGGCCGGTGTTTTACCATTACCAAGAGCCGTTACGTATACGGCTAACAGCTATAGGCGCCACGAAACGGTTTTTATTTTTTTCCTATTTGTGGAATATCTCATGCGTATTCAAGATAGAACTGGGAGATACTACGTTTTATATCTGCTTTGTAATCTTGTTAAATTCTGTGAAGTTTTGGCCTGTGGGTATGTGCGTGTACTGTGCGAGGGAATGGCTTTACGGTTGGTAAAAGGAGGAGGCTGCTGTGGGGGACGAAGGAATTTGAGAAAGGACAACGGGGTTTCAGCGTCTGGGTGCTGGGGAGCAGGACGATTCCTATGGTTGTATCCGCATTGTCTTGTGCAACAGCGATGGTAAGCGAACACGGGTGTGGTGTTTAGGAAGGGACAGAGATCGACCAGACAGAGATAGACAGGAAAGGTAATGTGAGGAGTGGAGATGGGGAATACAACAAACTCAGTGATGAGGGGGAACGACCCAGAGAACGGGTCGAATCGGCTAAATCATCAATCAAATCACAGCATGTTTTTTTAAAGCCCTGCCTATGGCTGAAACCACCGATATTAAAAAGGGAGAGAATTAACGGTGCAAAGTGAAACTCATACCGTCATTTCCCCAGTCATTTCCTTGAAAAGGGAAGTCACTCACAGTCAAAATAAATCTTCTAAAAAAACATTCGATCATCACTATTTAGTAAAACAAACAACTCTCCTAACTTACAAGTTCTGGGTGGGGGGGGGGGGGGGGGGGGGGGTGGGGGGTGGGGGGGGGGGGGTGGGGGGGGGGGGGGGGGGGGGGGGGGGGGAGGGCGGGGGGCGGGAGTGGGAGGGGGAACAATTCGGAACAAGGTCTTCATTGGACTTTCCGTAAGGTTTTCAGATCTTACATCATGTAGCTCCCTCACATTCAGCTCCACAGTTGTCTATGCTCTGAGGGACGTTCATACCCAGGGGGACACAACGTGATATCCAGTGAGTTAAATACCGAGTACTAAATGACCACTTTTTTTTTTGAAGCAAAGGTGGTGGGGTGGAAAACAGGCGCAGACAAGTTTCTTTGTCATTGGACAAAGACTTCAACGGAAGGCTGATCATGGCGAGAAGACAGAAAAACGCGAAAACAAACACCAAAACAAGTTGGCGATGGAGGGGTGTGACAAGCGCCGAGCATGAGTGTCATATCCATGTTGTCCGGTGGGCAAACGTTGTGAGGATATGTCGCGCTCTTGTGATGGGACTCCCCATCCCAGCCACCGGTGAATTTTTTTGCCTGGCCGTCCTGTGTCCACTGTCTTCTGCTGGGTGACGCTCCATTTTCATTACAGAGTCCAGCCTGTCGTTTTCATTCCCTTCGCATCAAATCTTTCTTAAAGGCTGTGTGAATGAAATGACTGTGAGTTGACTACAACGTGTTGACAAGCCCCGATTTGGCCTTCTTTGGCGGTCTAGCACATTGCCATTTTTTTTTTTGGCTGTCAGTTTTTTTTTTGTAACTAGCAATTACCTCAAACGCTTAAAAGATCCTAGCACATAATGGCTGTGTTGGGTTCCCTTCAGGTCCATTTTTTTAATAAAAAGGTTTTAAATGCTCCAGATCCCACAGAGCCCTACATGGGCGTGTGTGGATCTTTTTTCTCTTTCTTACAAGGTTCACTTGTTTAAAGATATCCCAGGAACTTTAATGTCGTGTGTTGTCAGCACGCCAGCGAACTGTCAGAGATTCACGCGTGCTGAGTATCCACGAGCATGGACGCGGAAAAACGGAACTCCGTCCCCTATTTTCTGGCCGCTGTTAACCTGACCTGATCTGACATCGAGTCCCCCTCCGCGGTGAGCCGTGGACACGAAAGGGGTTACTGAGTGGACAGAAAGGGTTACTGAAGGGACAGAAAGGGTTTACTGACTTACCTGATGGGGGACAGAAAAGGTTAACGGGTACAGAAAGGGGTTACTGAGTGGACAGAAGGGGGTTCTGATTCGTGGACAGAAGGGGGTTACTGAGTGGTACAGAAGGGGTTTACTGAGTGGACAGAGAAGGGGGTTACTGGAGTGGACAGTAAATGTGGGTTACTGCGTGGACAAGACAGGGGTAGCTGATGCTTGGACGAGACGCGTGCCGGTTACTGAGTGGACAGACAGGGGGTTACCTGATTCAGCTTGTGGACCAGAACGGTGTTTACCGAGCGGACAGAAAGGGTGGTACTGAGTGGGACTGGACAGGATTCCTGAGTGGGACAGCCGGGGGTCCAGCTTGAAATGATCCGACCCCGGCTGCGTTTGAACTGCACTCGAACCGTCAGCTCTAGGCACACGCTTGTGACCGCCTGACCACGGGGGCCCACAGTGTGTCTATTGAACTCCTCCACACGACCGTCCTCCGTCAGGTCAGCTCCGCCTCGTTCCTCTGATGCCTCAACTTCTCACAGCTTGTGGGACTCCCTGCTCCGACCTTCCCTGTGCGGGACACCCGCCCCCCCCCCCCTCCTCCGCCCTTCTACCCTACCCTCCTTCCTCCCCGTTCCCCTCTCCGCCCCTTCCCGTCCCTCCCCCTCCCTCTCTTCCATGCAATGTGAATGAAAATGACCGATCCCCAGCTCACGTTATTGCTGACCCCCCCTGTAAACGCTGCCTGTATTTACAACACCCACCCCTCCGACCGACTCGCGACATCCGATTTCTCCGTCCCCTGTCGACTTCTCCCCACAATCTACTCCAGTGAACGGCCACAAAATCCCATGGCCCGGCTCGGCCCAGTAGCCTCAAGATCCATCTCCGAAGGGAACGTCGCTAAGGTTTACCTCCCTTTCGAATCTTTGGCGCCTCGCTCCAACAGAGAGTGCAAATCTTGAAATCATCCGCGTTCAAAAACACACAAACAAAAAGAACAACGAAGAAAATAGAGGGCGCGGGAAGAGCGAGAACAAAAGCAAATCCGAAGAAGCTCCTATGGTTCTTATCATCGCCGGCCTCCCGTGTTCATTCAGTTGGTTAGTCATGGAGTCGCTTCTTCTGATTTCCATTTCTCATGAACGATGTCTGATACAGACGTGTCATTCATTGGTTACATCGCTTTCTTCTGGCCATCTTCTCATTGAACGATGTATTAAACGTGTCATTCAGTTGTTGCAGTCCGCGGTAGGCTTCGGTGTGCCATTTCCATCAGTGACTAAGTAGTGTATGTAGACGTTCATTCAAGGTGTGGTTAGCAGTCGGCTATCAAATTCGGAAGCTTCTAGGCCATAATTCCTCATGAAAGCTGTATAAGTAAGGACGTGTCCATTCACTTTGGTTTAGCATTCGACTGTCTATCGACACAGAATTCGCATGAACGGTGTACTGTAAGAACGTGTCCATTCAGTTGGTTCGCAATCGCTCGTTTCTGACCGGTTTCTCATGGCCACGTGGTAATATAAAGCTGTCGACTTCAGGTAGGGTTTATTATGTTTTTGTTAATAGCTGCATAAAGAACATTCTCACTTAAACAACCGCGACAGCATTGTACAACCAGCAAACAAAGTCATGGTAGAACATGTCCATAGCTATTCCTCAGAATCTCAATGCATGACATTTAGGAGAAATACATACCAAACATAATGGCGATTCTATATTGTTCCAATTGAAAAAAAAAATCCACAAGCGCGGACTACAAAAACCATGTCAAAACACCGGGAATGGAAATTCTATGGCCTTCTTAACCTTTTCTTGCGGTGGGAATGCGTATATAAATAAGAAACCATTTTGTCCCGTATTCTGCATAGTTCACTCTCCATACGAGTACATCTGTTTTCTCAATTATGTCTGTAACAAAATAAGTTCCGTTTAGACACAGTTATAAGTTAGGTTGGTCATCTTCACTTATTCTAACATTTTGTATATATGAAATCTTTCCCATTAAATGATTAATCTAGCCTATCAACTGTTTATGTTTTCCATCACTCATCCGGTTACCAACACTATAGGCTCTTGCATTAAACTTACAATACGTTCACAGTGTGAACACTTACTTTTTAGATTTTCAATATCTTTCAGACCAGTATGTGCAAAGTCACATCCCACAAGTAGTGACTAATTGATCTCGTTTCTACCGTCTGTCCAGAAATCCTAACATGTCCACTGTTAGTACCAGAACTTCCTGTGACATATTCATAAGCGGGAACCTTTCATTTTTTATTTCTTTTTTTGGTCAGCATCTGTTTAGTACCTTTTCTGTGCAGTGTACATAGGTATATTCTAGGTTCTTTCCCCATCTCATAAAGAGATGATCTTCAGGGGATCAGTTAGCAGTCACTTCTTTCCATTTCTCATGAACATGCATGTTGACGTGTGGCATCCCATACCAATGGCAAACCGGAGTTTCTCCGTCGAAGTCGGGGATAATGATTTCCCGGGCGTGTGCAAAGAAGCTATGGCATAACGTTCCACCACGACACACACACTAGTTCTCAAGCAGCCTGGACTTGAGAATACCGGGTTTGGGTGAGGGAGGGTGGGAGGGTGGGAAAAGGGGGGGGGGGGGGAGGGAGAGGGGGGGTCCAGATCCGGCAGCGGTTCGAAGACGAGTGCCACAATGAAGGTGTGTTGGGGGGGTTTCAACTGTGGGCGCCATGTGACTGGGTGGGGGGGTGCCGGACAGTCAAAGCTTTGGGTAGTAGGCAAGTCTGAAACGCTTTACCCGTTCACAGAAAAAAACTACCATGACTAAGTCGGTAAAATGGTTTTGGGGCACCTATAGGACTCCTCGCTGGGGGCCTGTTCAGACTAAAAAAAAGGGATAGTGCCTCCGCATAAACAAATCGAACGAGACCTAAAAGTCTAGAAAAAACTGCAAATACCGTACGGGGGTTTGGGTTTCATGTTTGTAAAAAAAAAGGGGGGGGGGGGAAAAGGATACCTGAAATTTGTTCGGATTGGCGCGGTAGAAGAAGATCCCCCGGCATTGGTGGGATCCCAAGTGGCCCCCGGTAGGGGATGTTACTAGAGAAGGTTGAGAGGACCATATAAAGTCTCTATAGTCGTTCTGTCCAGAGAAAAGTGCCTCAAAAGATAAAAGAAAGAAAGGGGAACAGGGGTCAAAGATACTAGTACAGGTCCCCCAAAACTGAATGGGCTGCAGATGCTGACGGACCTTTAGATTGTTCCACTTGGCAGAGTCCCCGTAGCTCAAGATGGAACAGACCCCCCCCTTCCACACGGACTGCCCTGGCTCGCGAGCTTTCTACCGCCGAACCAAAAACACCACCTCTTGGTGTCCCCAACAACATGCTCTCTTTGTGATTGTAGGTCCACATCGCAACAGCGGTGTTGCTCATCACACGTTTCCCATATGCTGGATAGGACAGACGTGATTCGTTACGTACGTGTGTAAATGCGCTTAGGTTCATCGAGAAAGCGGTAACGGATGTTTCCGTCACCCCATTATAGGTACACGTTTTGTATATTATTACTACCTGTGGATGAATGACACCGTTAATACGATGTCAATATGTAGACTAATAATGAAATAGATCCTGTGACCTTTTTTTTTTTAAAAATGAAGCACCTAGGTACAGTAGACTTTTTAGGCTGGACAGCGTTTTCTGTTATCATTATTTTCTACTTCATACGGTAAATTCCTGATGTCCGCTTAAACAACCATTGCAACACATCTATCCGACCACCGTACGCCCCCAAGGAAACTTACGCAAAGGCGATGCCGATATAGATCAAAAGACGTGTCGTTCGAGATTATACGTTACCCCAAGTAAAAAAAAAGGGTACCATGAATATTAGGCATAGTATAATATTTGAGTCTATGTGAATGGAAACCGATACGAAGGACGCAAGAATAAGGCGTTATGCTGTGTGTAATATAAACCCCGGGGCTAGAACCAGATGTCCTAACACGGCTGTCGAAGGGATGTTAAGGAGCCTTAATTGGATGAACACTGGTTATTGATTAACCTCCCTGTCCGTGTAGGACACAGTAGACAGAGGGGGGCGGCCTCTCTTTCTCTTCAATCACCCGAGACGCCGCGCGAGATATTGATGTACCGTGCATTATGACGGCCCTTCCCCGTGTGAGAATCCTATCTTGCTGCTAGTTCCACTTTTCTTTTCGCCCGATGGACAACTAGCGGGGCCCGAACGGAAGCTCTATAAAAGGGCACACAGAACAAACAAACACCGAGCAGACCCACACAGAGAACACACACCACAACACCCACACACACACACACTTCTCATCTTTTCCGCGTAGAACTTTCCTCGGTCGAATCGCCCCTAGCATCCTATGGCCACTAAAATCGGCCAGGGTTCCTTCCACCAAACGCTCGCAAACCCCTCACACTACTACCATTACACACTCAAAAACCCCTACACATCCTGGCCGGCCCGTTCCTCAATCCTCCCCTACCTTCGGCACTCCTATTCTATCCCCCGATCACTACTAGCTCGCGCTTCTTGAAGGAGGGCGCTCACCTAGATACACTCAAGCCACCCTACACTCGGTACCCAAAACCCCCAAAGCGAGCCGCTCCGGCTCCTGCTATCCTGGCTAGGGCGACCCAAGCCTGGGTGGTGGAGTTGACCGCCTAATCTTTGCCGGACCCTCCCCCCTGCATGCCAACAGCCCCTCCATTACTGCGCCCCGGCCTGTCGCGAGAGGTCATTTGTGATTGGTTTATGAATATGTAAGCCGTTATGTGATTGGCTGTGATTAAATGAGGTGCCCTGGGAGCTGCCAGCACCCGATTCACCTTTTCATTTCGCACCCTTAACCTTGGACCGGACGGGCCCATCGGGCGGCTGGAAGGGTTCGGGTTTTGGGACCTCCCTCACGGAGAGATAAGGGAAAAGGCGCAACTGGGGGTGGGGTGGGAGGTGCTAGCTGTTTGGGCTTATGATAACCTGATTTCTAGAGGAAAGTTGATCATAACTTGAAGGAAACAGTAATATCAGGGAAACAAGTTATCCATCAGGGTCTTCTCTGTGGAAAACAGTTGCCCCCCTTTACGGAAACAGTGACAATAAGTGATCAATAAGTGATCACATGGGGGAGAGTATATATCAACGCTGTTTTCCAACAGATGAATCATCATTTCCACGCGAAACCATTGCCGATGGTTGATAAGGCTTGAAGGCTCGCTTTGCTTATAACAACTGCTTCCCGTGCCTTTCCGTCAATCTAGCGTAGATGACGCCCCAAAACGATCCAACTAAAGAACAACTCTGCATTTCCCAGTTGTTTTCAAGACTTGAAAGGGAATCTAGTCTCAATGGTAACAGCAGTCACACAGCAGCAGCAGCAGCAGCAGTGGCAGCAGCAGCAGCAGCAGCAGCAGCAGTAGTAGTAGTAGTAGTAGTGGTAGAAACGATAGCAGCAGCAGCTGCGATAGTAAAGGAACTCGCAGCAGCAGCAGAAACAGAAGTAGTAGTAATCATGTTAAATCACAATAATACCATTATTACCATCATCATCATGAAAGTATTATCAGTTTATCACGGCTGATTTGTGACACAGCACAGGAGATATTTATACCGTCCCTCCCCTGCCCCCCCCCTTTCCCTGCCTACGTCACACACACACACACACACACACACACACACACACACACACACACACACACACACAGAGTCGAAAACAAAACAAAGGAAAACACGGCAACACTAGATGTAGGAACCACTGCGCCACCCCCTTGGCCCCCTGAGCAGCCCTTCCACTGGTCAGCCCAGAAGGTTGAAGGCGAAGGCGGTGAGGTGTGACGAACACGTGTAGCACCCGGTCACGCTACATCTCGTCCACCCCCTCTAAGCCGCGCGGACCCTCACGCGATCGGTCGCCGGTGCTCGGACATCGGTCACTGAAATATGCAACCAGGGACAGGCTCTAGCGGCCATCTGGCCGCTGTCGACAATCCTTGACCCGTCAGTTGGCACTGCATGGTGAGATTAACGTCGACCCACCGTCGGCTGCAGCTCTGTGACAACATTACAGTTCAGGAGCCTCACTCCGAGCAGTGCCGTCAGATTTTGAAGGAAAGGTTCCGTCAGACGATACAGACAGACAGATGACAGGACAAAACACGACCCGTTTCGACCTCTTGGTTCTTCTTCAGGCAAACACAAACAACATCCAGAACAATGAAGACGAAGAACGAGAAATCACTTATCTTCTCATGTTCGGCGCAAAATGAATGTTGAATGAAAAACAAGGCCGTTGGGAAGGGGACCATGGGAGTTGAAATCATAATGGTTACAACAACAACAACAACAAAAACAATAATAATAATAATTGTAATAGTAATATTAGTGATGATATTGAAAATGTTCAAATGATAAGAGGAGGAACACTATTACTTTTGGTGATAATATGACGATGTATTGCTACCTGAAGTTAGACCTAGTCACCCAACAAAAGAAAATGCACTACTCACTCGTAGCTTTCGACAGCCCATCCGGCCATCTTCCTCAGCGATGCTGTTGCTGACTGAAGCGTACACCGGGGGCAAGGTGTAGCGGCCCCGGTCCCTGTTGAGCGGGGGCGGGGGGGGGGGGGAGGTGGGGAGGGGTTGGTAGCTGCGATGTGAATGGCCTCCTTGACCCCTCGCTGGAACCACTTGTCCAGGACGTTGACGTTGTCCATGTCAAAGTGGTGTTACTCGGAGTGCAGGTGTGCTCCGACAGGTGAAGAGTCCCTCCTGTGTTCTGTGAGTCTCTTTTGGAGGGGACGTTCTGTTTCTCCCCCACATAGTGTTGGTTGCAGTCACGCCAGGCTATTCTGTAGATGACGCCGGATTTGTTGAGTTTTGTTGGTTTTGTCCTTGGGTGCGACGAGTTGGCTGTGGATGGTGTTGGTGGGCTTGGGATAGACCGCGACCCCTGGTTTCCTGATCTTCCTGGTCAGAGCTTCACTTACACCTTCAACGTAGGGAATGGTGATATGTCCCTTGCGCTCTTGTTCTCTCGCTTGTAGTTGGGTGAGGTGGTCGATCTCTTGCTTCCCAGGCTGTTCCAGGCCCACTCCTGGTAGCCCGAGATGGTGAGCACTTCCTTCAGGTGGTCTTTCTCCTTCTGCTGTGCCTCTTGAGTTGAGCAGGTGGTATTGACTCTGTGGGTAAGAGTTCGAATCACCCCAAGTTTGTGTTCCAGAGGCTGGTAGCTGTCGAACTGCAAGCAGTGGTCTGTGTGGGTCGGTTTGCGGTAGACCGCGAAGGACAGCACGCCGTCTGTTCTGGTGATGAGTGTATCCAGCATTGCAATGGAGGCATTCTGCTCTACTTCCCTCTTGAATTTGATGGCTGGATGTTGGTTTTCAGATGTTCACTGAACTGTTCCATCAGTCGTTGGGGTAGGATGGTCATGGTGTCGTCTTCGTAGCGGTCCCATTAGCATGGGGGAGAATGGACCGAGGCCAGTGCTTTCTCTTCAAAGTCCTCCATGAAGAGGGTGGCTACTATAGGGCTCACCGGTGAACCCATGGCTGGCTGCTTCTTCTTTCTGCTGGTAGAACTCGCCTTGGAAGGTGAAGTAGGAGGTAGGGAGGCAGCAAGATAACGTCGCAGATGTCATCCACTGTCAGAGATGTGCGTTGGTGGAGTTTTTGATCGTTCTGTAACCTGCGTCTGACGATTCCCACGCTCTCTTTCACTGGTGCACTGATGAATAGTGCCGAGACGTCGTATGATACAAGGAGTTCATCCTGGGAAAGAGTGTAGTTACTAAATTTCTCCACTAGGTCAGCACTGTCGTGGATGTGGTGTTCTGTGTGTCCTACCAGAGGGGCCAGAATATCCGCCACGAATCTCGCCGTCTCATACATGAGGGAACCCCAAGTTAATAATTATGACGGTGATAGTTTATAGTATCAACAGTGGCTGAACACAAGAAAAGAGAAAGGAGAGCCAAACGTGTCGCCCTTTGACAACAGGTCTGGCAGGAAGATGGGGTGTTAACAGGTCTGACAGGAAGGTGGGGTATTGACAGGTCTGACAGGAAGGTGGGAT
>JADBJO010011904.1:26238-36238 GCA_016801955.1 Conus betulinus
CTAACTGTCCATTTAGGCCAGACAACCGACCACTCAATCAACTAACTGTCCATTTAGCTAAACAGCCGACCACTCAATTAACTGTCCATTTAGCCAAACAACCGACAACATGAGTTGTCACTCTGTCTCCTGTTCACTGTTGTCTGTCTGTCTCCTGTTGACTGTTGTCTGTCTCCTGTTGACTGTTGTCTGTCTGTCTTCTGTTCACTGCTGTCTGTCTGTCTCCTGTTCAATGTGTGTCTGTGTTGTCTTCTGTTCACTGTTGTCTGTCTGTCTCTGTTCAATGTTGTGTCTGTCTGTCTGTCTGTCTCCTGTTCACTGTTGTCTGTCTGTCCTGTCTGTCTGTCTGTCTCCTGTTCACTGTTGTCTGTCTGTTCACTGTTTTGTCTCCTATTCACTGTCTGTCTGTCTGTCTACTGTTCACTGTTGTCTGTCTGTCTCCCCGTTCACTGTTGTCTGTCTCATGTTGACTGTTGTCTGTCTGTCTGTCTCCCGTTTCACTGTTGTCTGTCTGTCTGTCTCCTGTTCACTGTTGTCTGTCTGTCTCCTGTTCACTGTTGTCTGTCTGTCTTCTGTTCACTGTTGTCTGTCTCCTGTTCACTGTGTCTGTCTGTCTTCTGTTCACTGTTGTCTGTCTCCTGTTCACTGCTGTCTGTCTGTCTCCTGTTCACTGTTGTCTGTCTGTCTTCTGTTCACTGTTGTCTGTCTCCTGTTCACTGTTGTCTGTCTGTCTCCTGTTCACTGTTGTCTGTCTCCTGTCTGGCTCTCAGCACTCCGTGACGCAAGTGGTTAGTGACCTCGCGAGTGACAGGACAGGAAGCTGTGTGTGTCACTATCAGGATCGCTGAAGCTTTCTGTGTCATTATCAGGATCATTGAAGCTGCTAGTGTCACTATCAGGATCATTGTAAGTGTCTCTGTCATGATCAGGATCACTGAAGCTGTCTGTGTCACTATCAGGATCACTGAAGCTGTCTGTGTCACTATCAGGATCACTGAAGCTGTCTGTGCCACTATCAGCATCATTGAAGATGTCTGTGTCACTATCAGGATCATTGAAGCTGTCTGTGTCACTATCAGGATCATTGAAGCTGTCTGTGTCACTATCAGGACCATTGACGCTGTCTATGTCACTATCAGGATCGTTGACGCTGCCTGTGCCACTATCAGGATAATGACGCTGTCTGTGTCATGATCAGCATCAATCAAAATCTAGGTTTATTTCCAAGCAAAATGAATAATCATACATGCCCTTAGTGTATCCAAGGAAACGACGACGAAGGAGAGAGCGTGTGCAGAAACACCTCCCGCGCAGTGGCATGATGCTGCGCAGAAAACGTCCAGTCTGAAAGGGAACCGTCTCCAACCTTCACGTAAGCACCTCCTGCGCAGTGCTTCATGACCTCCTGCTGCTGCTGCAGAGAACGTCCAGTCTGAAAGGAACCGTCTCCAAGGCTTCATGTAAGCACCTCCTGCGCAGTGGCATGATGCTGCTGCAGAGAACGTCCAGTCTGAAAGGAACCGTCTCCAGGCTTTGCGTACAGGCCCTCGCAACGCGCAAACGACACTACGCAACATATGTTGTGGTTCAAACTGACGCAGTCAGCACTGGCCGGAACTGGGCACTGAATCGATCTTGAATTGAATTGGTTTCAAAGTATGTCTTGAATTGGTTTCAAAGTATGTCTTGAATTGGTTTCAAAGTATCTCTTGAATTGGTTCAAAGTATCTCTTGAATTGGTTTCAAAGCATCTCTTGAACTGGTTTCAAAGTATATCTTGAACTGGTTTCAAAATATCTCTTGAATTGGTTTCAAAGTATCTCTTGAATTGGTTTCAAAGTATATCTTGAATTGTAACGCCCGATTTTATGTATGATATGTAACTTTCGTTTGAATGAACGGAAGAAAATACGCAGTGTTTTTTTTCACATTAAGAACATGGGCTTGGCGCACACTTACACTGGCTCAGCACACACACACACACACACACACACACACACACACACACACACACACACACACACACACACACACCACACACACACACACACACACACACACACACACACGACGCGCGCGCGCGCGCACGCACGCACGCACGCACGCACGCACACACGCACGCACACACACACACACACACACACGTGTCATTTTCATCCGGCTTTTCAGTTTCTCTCTATAGAGCATGGAAATTATGGCAACATTTTGAATTGGTTCGCGCTCCTGGCCTTTACAATGCAACATGCTCGGGGCAAATAACCAAGACCAAGACAGTAAACTTTTTTTTCACATTTTTTTCTTTCTTTTGGTTGAGGTGGTCAGGGAGTAGGCGTTGTTTTGATCTCCACCCGTCCAGTCAGTGCCAGGGCTAAGACAATGCCACCCCAGCTGGACAGTCTGAGAGTAGCAGTGCTGCCCCGTGAGATGTGGCAGTGACGGGGGCTGTGGTCAGACTGTCACAGTCCAGTGTTTACACCTTCATAATACCAGCTATGGACATCCCCCCCCTCCCCCACACACACACACACACACACACACACACACACACACACACACACACACACACACACACACACACCACGTTGAGATATCCTCTTTCCTCCGCCAAGGAAAGATAACCAGGTTGAAACCTTCTCCACTCAACGAGCTCAGTGGTGCTCATTGCAGTGGCCAGAGTTGGTCGAGTCAGGACTACTTTGGGGACGATTCTGAATTGAAGTGGAAACGATCTGTCGTGAAATTAGAGAACGTATCATCAGCATCTACTGCTGGCTGGTGCTAGACTGAAATACATCGTCAGACTGAAAGAGACTGGAAATGCTGGGAATAGGCTGTCCGCTGAATTTTCACACACACACACACACACACACACACACACACACACACACACACACACACACACACACACACACACACACACACACACACACATACTCCTATTCTTTTTTTTTCGCATCGTGAAGCTAAGTATCACCGCTGCACCGAGAGAAACCTTACGGGGAACCCTGACATTGTTCAGAGCATGGTGGGCCATTCTTGTACCATGGCGGACCATCGCGTGGCTGAAACACACCTGGTTTCGCCGCCTTCTCGGATCAGAACCAAAGCATCATGCCTGCCTAGCCAGGGGTCGTCAACATTGTTTTGACCCAGTGACCGGACGATACAGATTGGCTGTCCCAAATCGTCAGCATCGACCCAAACTCAATGACTGGGTGATGCAGATTCGCTGTCCCAAATCGTCAGCATCGCTAAGACTCAAAGACAGGACGATGCAGATTCGCTGTCCCAAATCATCAGCATTGCTTTGACCCAGTGACTGGACGATGCAGATTCACTGTCCCAAATCGTCAGCATCGCTAAGACTCAAAGACAGGACGATGCAGATTCGCTGTCCCAAATCATCAGCATTGCTTTGACCCAGTGACTGGACGATGCAGATTCGCTGTCCCAAATCGTCAGCATCGCTAAGACTCAGAGACTGAACGATGCAGATTCGCTGTCCCAAATCGTCAGCATCGACCAAACTCAATGACTGGGTAATGCAGATTCGCTGTCCCAAATCGTCAGCATTGCTTTGACCCAGTGTCTGGACGATGCAGATTCGCTGTCCCAAAGCGTCAGCATCGCCCAGACTCAGAGACAGAACGAGGCAGATTCGTTGTCCCAAATAGTCAGCTTCGCTGTTTCAAATCGTCAGCATTGCTTTGACCCAGTAACTGGATGATGCAGATTCGCTGTCCCAAAACGTCAGCATTGCTTTGACCCAGTGACTGGACGATGCAGATTCGCTGTCCCAAATCGTCAGCATTGCTTTGACCCAGTGATAAAATGATGCAGATTCGCTGTCCCAAATCGTTAGCATTGCTTTGACCCAGCGGACTGACGATGCAGATTCGCTGTCCCAAATCGTCAGCATTGCTTCGACCCAGTGACTGGACGATGCAGATTCGCTGTCCTAAATCCTCAGCATTGCTTCGACCCAGCGACTGGACGATGCAGATTCGCTGTCCCAAATCGTCAGCATTGCTTTGACCCAGTGATAAAATGATGCAGATTCGCTGTCCCAAAACGTCAGCATTGCTTTGACCCAATGACTGGACGATACACAGATTCGCTGTCCCAAATCGTCAGCATCGCCCAGACTCAGAGACAGGACGATGCAGATTCGCTATCCCAAATCGCCAGCATCGCTAAGACTCAGAGACAGGACGATGCAGATTCGCTGTCCCAAATCGTCAGCATTGCTTTGACCCAGTGACTGGACGATGCAGATTCGCTGTCCCAGATCGTCAGCATCGCCCAGACTCAGAGACAGGACGATGCAGATTCGCTGTCCCAAATCGTCAGCATTGCTTTGACCCAGTGACCCAGTGGACGATGCAGATTCGCTGTCCCAAAGTTTGTTTAGTTACGAACGGCTTGCACGCGTGATTGGGAACCCCTGAATACAAGATGCAACGATATTGAACAGAGACAGCGTGCCAGAGACATAGACTAGGTGCCACAGACATAGACAGTACAGACGTAGTGTACCATAGACATACACAGGGTGCCATAGATACAGACAGTATAGACATAGTGTACCACAAACATAGACAGCGTGCCATAGATATAGACAGTATAGACATGGTGCACCATAGACATAGACAGGGTGCCATAGATATAGACAGTATAGACATAGACAGTGTACCATAGACATAGCGTGCCATAGATATAGACGGCATAGACATAGACAGAGAACCATAGACATAGACAGCGTGCCATAGATATAGACAGTATAGACATAGACAGTGTACATAGACATAGACAGGGTGCCATAGATACAGACAGCATAGACATAGCGTACCATAGACACAGACAGGGTGCCATAGATACAGACAGTATAGAAGTACTGTACCATAGACATAAACAATGTGCCATACACATAGACAGGGTGCCGAAGACATAGACAGGGTGCCATAGACATAGACAGTGTGCCATAGATCCTTGATATCGCGTGTCTAGACAATGTAAGTTCTGGAACTAAAATGTTGCCAAACTAAAAACTCCATTCAGTTCGAGAGAGAGAGAGAGAGAGAGAGAGAGAGAGAGAGAGAGAGAGAGAGAGAGAGAGAGAGAGAGACAGACAGACAGACAGACAGACAGACAGACAGACAGACAGAGACAGAGAGAAACGGAAACGGAAACGGAAACGGAATTTTATTCAATAAAGGCCATAGCCCCATTTGAAGGGGGGGTGAATTCATAAAAGTTATACAATAATGAACAAAATAAAGCAAGCAACGTCAAAACAAATACCAAATACCGACATGCTGATATTATTTCATAGATCTGTTAAGTTTGTCATACTGCTGAATAAGGTATTTCACGTTCTGTCTTTGGCGTCAACTTTATACAGATATAAGCTCAGGTTCTTCATAATGTGTTCATTCTGATTAGACATAAGCAGAGATACACGGAAGAGACATGGATGTGCATAAAACTTACGAGGAATATATTCTTTTCTCAGGTCATCGAGAGCAGGACAGCAAAGTAATATATGTAATTCATCATCTTCTTTTGCACTTTGACACATTGGACATGTCAAATCGTTTACTGTATGGTTTTTTTATATCGATTGCGATGTATTGTCATATCAGTGACCCCCAGTCGAAACGTCGTCAAATGTCGCTTGATGTGTCTGTCTACATCTAGTAGAAAATAGCTTTCACAGTTTCTAGAGGATTTAAAAGTCCTGTACCAAGAGACTCTTTCACTTCGCTGTATATGATCTTCCCAGTTTTGCCACCTACAATCGATCAACCTTTGACGAAATTCAATCAGGAATCTTTTAACATCTTACAACCCGCCTTTGTCTTGGCGTGCGAGCTTACCCAAGGATCGAGAGAGAGAGAGAGAGAGAGAGAGAGAGAGAGAGAGAGAGGGAGAGAGAGAGGAGAGAGAGAGAGAGGGAGGGAGAGAGAGAGGCGGCGGGAGAAGGGAGATGAGGGATAGTTGGGAGGGGGTATTCTTCAATAGACATGGACGAATGAGACGGCGCTGACTAGCCATTCCATGTAAATTATTGAGAATGAAGATATATACAAATAAATACATAAATAGATGTTGTGTGGAAGCGGCGTTTTTCTTGCTACAAAACGGATCAATCTCGTCTGTTTTTACACGGAAATAAATACTCAGCTTAATTTCCAGATTGTAATTGGAGTTTTTGATTGAAAAAATATGTATTTATTCATTGTCCAGCATTCACAAGAAAGAAATCTATTCCTCATTCAATTCAATGATCCTATGTAAGATTACATTAGTGCACTTTTTGCCTTGATTTAAGCTCAACATTTAGGTGTTCTTTTTTTCCTCTTTGTTGTGTGCGTATATGTGTGTGTGTTGTCTGAGCTGTCTTTGTCATAAATACGCTTTCTGGGTAATAATAAAATTTACAGTGTTGTTCTATTTTCTTTCACCTTATATTTCTTGAAGTTATACATGTTTCCTTTTAAACTGTGGGTTTTGTGTTTTCGGGTGGGTCTTGAAAAATTGAACATTGTTATAGATTCATGTTTCTGATAAATATATTATTAATCAACAGATATGTTTTGAACTTAAGAGAGAGAGAGAGAGAGAGAGAGAGAGAGAGAGAGAGAGAGAGAGAGAGAGACAGACAGACAGAGACAGAGACAGAGAGAGGCAGAGAGAGAGAAAATGGGAGAAGGACAGAGACGGTCTGTGTGTGTGTGTGTGTGTGTGTGTGTGTGTGTGTGTGTGTGTGTGTGTGTGTGTGTGTGTGTGTGCGTGCGTGCGTGCATGCGTCTCTCTCTCTCTCTCTCTCTTCTCTCTCTCTCTTTCTCGCTCTCCTCCTCTATCTACGAAAGAGTTCATTTGTTTTTATGTTTGTTTACCATCTTTTTTTCATAGCATCGCTGTCACTGCCTGCGTTTGTGTTTGAAGCCGAGGAATAAAACAGACTTCTTCAGACAAAGAGTGGAGCTGAAGGAAGGCCAGGTTTATCCGATTTATTCCCCAGACTAATGAATATTCACCAGCATTGCACGCGCTCCGTGACACTGGGTGCAGATCATCTGCCATATTAATGCGCCATTTGGGGACTTTTTTTTTTCCTGTTGGAAATCTTTTCTTGGGGAATTGAATTGTTCCACTGATTTTTTTTTTTACCCAAACTTATTGTTTTGAGGGGTGGGGTGGGGTGAGGGGTAGTGAGTGTGTGTGTGTGTGTGTGTGTGTGTGTGTGTGTGTGTGTGTGTGTGTGTGTGTGTGTGAGGGGGGGGGGTGATCGGTGATCGGTGAGTAGGGATTTCTCTTCCTTTTCTTCAGTGCGGAGCTTCAAACTTTTGTTTTTCTTCTTCAGATTCGTGCATTAAAATTCCCTGTCGTTTTAAAAGCTGTCCTGGGGTTTCCTTGTCGTGGGCAGCATTTGATTTTGACTTTAAAATCTGTCCGGGCAGCCCTGCCCAGTGTGTGTGTGTGTGTGTGGGGGGGGGGGGGGGGGGTGGAATGCTGTGCACTCAGACATATCCGACACAAACACCACTAGTCAAATGTACATTCCATGCACTCATTCTTAGGTACGGACGTACAACAACACAAATTTTGAACTATACATTCCCTGTTACATATTGATACAAAGTAATAAGGAATGATAAATCCTACTTTCTCTTTGTCGATACAAGTCATAATAATGAAATGTGTGAGTCATACAAGCCTCCTTGGGTACAACCATACAATCATTCCACGATTGAGGAATGCGTTCATTCTTTGATGTGGATTGAAAACGATTCAACGGAAAGTTATTCCCTCCCAGGTAAACGGCCTATACCCAAAATCATAACACATTGAAAGTTCCCATAGACTTGCATATAAAACAGTGAAATACTAGAGCAATGCATTCCTTGTTAGCTTGTGTGGATACAGGAATATTCAGTTGTTTAAGCCTCACGTTCTTTGTTAGGTATGGCCATAAAAATGATCAAACATTGGAGCCTTGCATTTGTTTCACACGAGGACACAACTGATCACATGTTTAAAGCCGTCTGTTCCACTGATCACATGTTTAAAGCCGTCTGTTCCACTGATCACATGTTTAAAGCCGTCTGTTCCTGCAGACATAGACACAGAGTGACCATATCTTCAAGACATACACTCTTTGTCAGATATGAACATATCAAATTGATTTGATGCATTCCGTATTAGCACTGGGACCAAAATACCAGTCTATCCAAGTTAGACATTCTTTCCCAGATATGAACATATTAAAGTTGATTTCAAGCACTCCTTAATAGCATTTGGACCAACATACCACACTATCCAAGTTACACATTCTTTCACAGATATGAACATGATTACACACTCATTCACAGATAAGAACATAATTATTAAAGTTGATTTGATGCATTCCTTGTTAGCATTTGCACAAAAATACCAGTCTCTCCAAGTTAGACATTCATTCTCAGAAATGAACATATCAAAGTTGATTTCATGCATTCCTTATTGGCATTTGGACAGGAGTTACACATGCTTTCTCAGCTATCAACACATGTACACTATTCTGGCCACGGATCCGGATAGAGAAAAGAGAAGCACTGTTCATTCATGTTGACTTGCAGCCTTTCCTTCGCAGTCCACGACCCACCCCGAGTGCCATCAACAAAGAGCGTCTACTGGAGGCACACACCCTGACCACGCTTTTTGCTTCCGACGCTGCTAACTAATGTAGTCAGCCAATGCGCTAGGGTTATTGCGGCAGAGGGGTGACGCTGTTAACTAATGTAGTCAGCCAATGCGCTAGGGTTATTGCGGCAGAGGGGTGACGCTGTTAACTAATGTAGTCAGCCAATGCGCTAGGGTTATTGCGGCAGAGGGGTGACGCTGTTAACTAGTGTAGTCAGCCAGTGCGCTAGGGTTATTGCGGCAGAGGGGTGACGCTGTTGACTAATGTAGTCAGCCAATGCGCTAGGGTTATTGCGGCAGAGGGGTGACGCTGTTAACTAATGTAGTCAGCCAATGCGCTAGGGTTATTGCGGCAGAGGGGTGACGCTGTTAACTAGTGTAGTCAGCCAGTGCGCTAGGGTTATTGCGGCAGAGGGGTGACGCTGTTGACTAATGTAGTCAGCCAATGCGCTAGGGTTATTGCGGCAGAGGGGTGACGCTGCTGACTAGTGTAGTCAGCCAATTCGCTAGGGTTATTTGCGGCAGAGGGGTGACGCTGTTGACTAGTGTAGTCAGCCAATGCGCTAGGGTTATTGCGGCGGCAGAGGGGTGACGCTGTTAACTAGTGTAGTCAGCCAATGCGCTAGGGTTATTGCGGCAGAGGGGTGACGCTGTTAACTAGTTCCATTCCACGGCTCAAGATTAGGCCCCAAAGGCTGTATATTCTCTGTTGCACTCAAAGCTGCGCATGGCGTTTGTCAGAAGATCAGCCAGTACCAAAACATTCCTCGCACAGTTCAGCCATATCGACTCGTACAGTGCCCGACATTCCTCGCACAGTTCAGCCATATTGCCCCCGTACAGTGCCCGACATTTCTCGCACAGTTCAGCCATATTGACCCGTACAGTGCCCGACATTCCTCGCACAGTTCAGCCATATTGACCCGTACAGTGCCCGACATTCCTCGCACAGTTCAGCCATATTGGCCCGTACAGTGCCGACTCTGAGGCAGACCCAGTGTCTGCTTCTTTTGATATTACAGCACGAGCCACATGACCCTCCGTTTCAGTCGTCTACATTCCCAAAACCCTTGCGCCGTACCAATAGCGTGTAAACACAAGAATTCCGCGAGTCACGGACAGTTCTGCTATGCTTGCTGACGTGCGTCATTGAACGAATTCATTGACCCAAACTCCAGGACAAAGTGGTCTGTTTCACGTTTTTATTTTTCACAGAACCAGAGCGATTTTCGATTATTCGAACAGCGTTGTAACTTGTGACTTGACCTTTGTTCTAACCCCGAACTGTGACCTGCAAAATTTCCTTGTGAGGTGT
>JADBJO010011904.1:41238-46238 GCA_016801955.1 Conus betulinus
CTGTGATCATTGTCAGCTGCATCCCACAGCGCCCTGTCCTCTCTGTGTCATGCTGTGATCATTGTCAGCTGCATCCCACAGCGCCCTGTCCTCTCTGTGTCATGCGTGATCATTGTCAGCTGCATCCCACAGCGCCCTGTCCTCTCTGTGTCATGCTGTGATCATTGTCAGCTGCATCCCACAGCGCCCTGTCCTCTCTGTGTCATGCTGTGATCATTGTCAGCTGCATCCCACGCCGCCCTGTCCTCTCTGTGTCACGCTGTGATCATTGTCAGCTGCATCCCACTCCACCCTGTCCTCTCCTGTCTGTGTAATGTTCTGAACATCGTCAGCACGACGTACGGGCCCTAACAACATCCACAACAATAGTAACTAAGCGTACACGGACAGCTGCTGGCGCCACGCACGTGATCTAGGATTTCAGGGGAGTTAAACAGCAATCTGCTCTCTGTTTGCGACTTATTTTTTTTAGCCAATACCTGATGTGTTTTGCGACAGGAATTTCCATAAAATGGAACCCTTCTATAATTATTAATACAAGTTACTGGTAATTTTTTTTTAATGAAAAACTGTACAATGTTCTGGAATAATTATTTGTCATTAACATTCCATTTTCTTTCGTCTATGCCGGACAATGAAAACATTCCGACAGTTAGGATGTACACCGTCGTTGAATTCTTTTTTGAACTGCAATTCTAGTTTATCACCATCACACTGTTTTTACATTTCCCCAGTGATTTGATCAGGCCCTGATGCCCTTGTCATCTTCAGTTTTCTGAAAGCCGTGGGCTGCCCCTTCTTTTCGAATCGCTCGGTCCAGCACAAGGTGATTCCCATCAGCAATACAAACCCTCGTCCATTTCTCCTTCAGTTGACGTCCTTCTTGATGATATTTCTTTTTTTCTTTATCATTATAATTGAACCAACCATCGGTAAAAAAAGAGTTTTGTGGTCGGGCGGCCTTACGCCAAAGTTTCTGAACTGTTTGCCAGAATAGCTTTGCACTTTTGCAAGATTTCAGAAGCTTATTTAATAGTTACTGTTGTATAACTCAACCATCTTCCCCTTTCTTTCTCTTTCTCTTTGGCTTTCCTCTCTCTCTCTCTCTCTCAATCTCTCTGTCTCTGTCTGTCTGTCTCTCTCTCTCTCTCTCTCTCTCTCTCTCTCTCTCTCTCTCTCTCTCTCTCTCTCTCTCTCTCTCTGTGTTAGAAAAAAAAAAAGTTCTTATACTCTCTTCTGGGTTTGACCGTTGTCCAGTGTTTTTCTGCATGTTCTGAGAAGTGTGGGGATATTTGTCCAGACCAATTTACACATCAGTTTTCTATCTAGTACAACATATGGTAAGGAGAGAGAGAGAGAGAGAGAGAGAGAGAGACAGAGGAGACAGAGAGAGAGAGAGAGAGACAGACAGACAGACAGACAGACAGACAGAGACAAATACAGAGACAGAGACAGAGAGACAGACAGACAGACACACACACACACACACACACACACACACACACACACACACACACACACACACACACACACACAGAATGAATGAATGGTTTAATGCGGTAAGCTCACAAACCCATTCTCAAGCAGGAGTTACGGTGGGGGGTGGAGCTGATCAGAAATGAATATCAAAGAATAAACACGAACAGTCAATGTCAGAAAAACAACATCGCGATGAGGAAACCAAATTATGGAAGCAATTAACAAACATCGAATGCCGATGTGACTGTCATTGTGAATGCCAATTAGTTTATCCTCAGTCATCAAGATTTCCGCTCGCCACAGCTGAATTGCTGCTGGAAGTCCATTGCACATCTTCTCTGTCAGTAAAAATGAATGCTGTCCATGTTTCGTATCATTCCCTGCAGGTACGCCATAATGTCACTGACAGTCACGTTCTCTGGAGAGTCGTTCTGTTGTTCATTCACCGGAGACCTGCCCTGATCACAAACCACATCACAGCATTCATCAACACAGTCAGCACTTGGCTTCACTGATCCAAGATCCAACACCCACACTTCGTCTTGTGCCACTGCCACAGAATCTGTGTCACTCTCATCCAAGTCGATCGCTGTCTGCTTGTCGCTGTGCTGTGTTTCTTCTGCAGGCTGGGTGACAGACGAAGGGAGATGGTTATCATTCTTAAAAATCATATCACATGTAGCAGGACTGTCGCTAGTTCTGTCTGCGTTGTAAAATAAAGTTGGTGGAGTCGGTGAAAAATAAACCGGACGGAGAACATACACTTGCCTGTTTCTTTGGATTGTTTCTGTAGATCTCTGCTCTCTGCCTATCCCTGGTCAGCTGTGACAGGCACTTGCGACGATCCGCCTTGCTGTGGCCTTGAGTTTGGGTGGCAGGGGGGGGCTGCTCGGTAGCTGCAGTGAATCGTAGAATGACAAAGCTTGGTTTTCCTCTGCCCTCTATTTTGTATGACGACAACGTCATTTCTTCCACGGCAGCGTTGAGTGTGGCTTCTACAGTGGATGGGAGACCTTCAACAGGCATGCTGGACGACTTACACTTGAAACAAGTTGAAAGAGAGAGAGAGATCTGTTATTGCCTTAAGTTCAGCAAGCATAAGCGCAGGGCTGGGGTGGGGGTGGGGGTACACACCATTTGACAAATCTCTTCATTTTAAAACAAGAAATGTCAGTGATGATGACAATAGCAACATGCTCAAACGTACGAGTCGAAAGATCCTCCATTTCAAGCACACTGGTGTGCCGACACTATATAAGGGATATAATGATGTATCAACTTGCAGGCGAACCACTTCACAGAGAGAGAGAGAGAGAGAGAGAGAGAGAGAGAGAGAGAGAGCGAGAGAGAGAGAGAGAGAGAGAGAGAGAGAGAGAGAGAGAGAGAGACAGACAGACGGAGAAAGACAGACAGACAGACGGACAAAGACAGACAGATAGACAAAGACAGAGACAGACAGACGGACAGCAGACCACACGGCAGACACACAGACAGACAGACGGACGGACACAGACACAGACAGAGATGGACCATGACAGCCTAAAAGCTTTACCACCGTCTAGTAACCTCCGTGCAGAACCCATCCCCGGAACGAAAAAAAAAAAAAGAAGAAAAAAGAAAGAAAGAAAACCCATCCGAGAAGAAGAAGAAGGGGTAGTCCCGGCCTCTGGTCTATCTTGTCTTTCTGCCCCTCTCATCAATTTCTCACACCGTTACCTCACCCCCACACCCCCTAGGACGCCTAGCCTTGCGTGTGACACCTCGCTCCATCTTACCAACGAGGGGGCAGCACGAGCCGCCACGCTACCCGCGTGCGCCTGGCGAGGATGCTTCTCCCTGGGTCTCTCCCCGCCCCCACCCCCCCCACCCCCTACCGCCCACCGCTTCCCCCCCACACCCCCCACCCCCTGCCTTAATCCGGACCCCTCCGGTTAATTTCAAAATCCTGCTTAGGAATGGAACTAACGTCAACACAGACCGAGGCCGCAATTCGACAAAGCTTCTGGAGCCGCTCACTGTATGGGAGGCCAGGGGCTTCAAAAAATGCTGACAACAGTTTGATGATGATAATAATACTGATAATAATAATGACAATGATGACGGTGATTATTTCTTTTTCTTTCTTTCTTTCTGCGTACGCAGGCTGATACTCCTGCGGACACTGCCTGTATAGACAGGCAGTGGAGTTTTGTGTGTATGACCGTTTTTAATCCCGCCATTACGGCAGCCATACTCCATCTTCGGGGAAGGTGCATGCTATGTGTAGCGTGTCATCCATACCAACGGCCAAACTGGCCTTCTCTTCCGAAAGTTGGTGATGGAATTTTACACGTGTGCAAGATGTTGTGCGTGCGTTCACACACGGAACCTCGGTTTATAGTCTCATTCGAAGGACTGTGTGGGGAATGGAGTCAGAACCAATGTTAACTCGAGGAAAAAATCCCCCCTGTATCGAAATTCGAATCCGCAACCCCAGGATCATGAGTCAGGCGCTCTACCAACTGAGCTATTCCCACACAGTATGCGCCATGATCCCACACCATGATCCCACACAGTATGCACCATGATCCCACACCATGATCACACACAGTATGCACCATGATTTCACACAGTATGCACCATGATCACACACCATGATGCCACACAGTATGCACCATGATTTCACACAGTATGCACCATGATCACACACCATGATCACAGACAGTATGCACCATGATTTCACACAGTATGCACCATGATCCCACACCATGATCCCACACAGTATGCACCATGATTTCACACAGTATGCACCATGATCACACACCATGATCCCACACAGTATGCACCATGATCCCACACCATGATCCCACACAGTATGCACCATGATCCCACACAGGATGCACCATGATCCCACACAGTATGCACCATGATCCCACACAGTATGCACCATGATCCCACACAGTATGCACCATGATCCAATACCATGATCCCACTCAGTATGCTTCATGATCCCACGCCATGATCCCACACAGTGTGCACCATGATTTCACACAGTATGCACCATGATCCCACACAGTGTGCACCATGATTTCACACAGTATGCACCATGATCCCACACAGTGTGCACCATGATTTCACACAGTATGCACCATGATCCCACACCATGATCCCACACCGTGTGCACCATGATCCCACACAGTATGCATCATGATCCCACACCATGACCCCACACAGTATGCACCATGATCCCACACCATGATCACACACAGTATGCACCATGATTTCACACAGTATGCACCATGATCCCACACCATGATCCCACACAGTATGCACCATGACCCCACACAGTATGCACCATGATCCCACACCATGATCACATACAGTATGCACCATGATTTCACACAGTATGCACCATGATCCCACACCATGATGACATACAGTATGCACCATGATTTCACACAGTATGCACCGTGATCCCACACCATGACCCCACACAGTATGCATCATGATCCCACACCATGATCCCATACAGTATGCGCCAT
>JADBJO010011904.1:51238-56238 GCA_016801955.1 Conus betulinus
GTTGTGTAAACGTTTACCGAGATTTTAACAAGTTTACGTAAATATTATCGCGACTACGTCAAGCTCTTCTTGCTGTGGGAGGTGGGTTTTTTATGAATCATTTCATGCACCGGTCAGAAAACGTGATGCCATTTCACGTTCTGCTGCCTCCCCAGCGTGCCCAGCTTTGTCGGCCATTCCCCTGGCGTGCAGGATAGTCTGAACACTCTCGCGCCTTGCCCCGCCCCCGCTCGCCGCTAGGGGGCGCTGTGAAACGTTGATACACTAGCAAAGCAAGAGACAGTTCTCGTTCCAGAGCCCCTCCCAGGTCCTTTTTTACCAGGTGTCTTGGTAGTAGTAGTAGAGAGGTATTGAGTAAGCAGCAGCAGCAAGCCGCACCACAAAGCAGCGCAGAGCATCAGCAGTAGCAGTAGTAGGTAGTATTTAATTTAGGAGGGTTAGAGTTTTTAATTAAATTTTTAATAAAAAGGAGTTTTATTTAAACAAAATATTTATTAATTTAATTATTTTTATACAAATTCCTATATTACCATTACCGAAACGTCTAGACGACACGCGGTCTATATCTATTAATATATATTCCCATATGAATTATTAGACGAAGGGAAGAGAGAGAGAGATAGAAGAAAGAGAGGTCGAGTGAGAGAGAGAGAGAGAGAGGGAGAGAGATGACCAGCCCAAATAAAAAAATGTCTATTCCCAATGTAACATGCTTATGCATAAAATGTACCAGAGGCTATAAGATGTCCCTCTAAGCAAATTATCCCCGTACAAACATACCTGCAAATAATTTTAAAGTGTAACGCTTGCTTAACTGGACTACAAATTAAAGAAAAAACAACAACTTGAAGGCAACACTTTAAAAAATCTGAAACAGGACATCACACAACAGACTTGCCTGATAATGGTGGTTTAAAAATGAGCTTGAATAAGAGGTAACAGCCGGGGGGTCAAACAGCAGAATGCTTGCTGGTTATTCTTCGTTCTCCAACAAATATTTTTGCTTCGTTTTGTATACTTTTTCGTTTATTAATTTTTAATATTACTATTATAAGAGGGCAACAAAATCAGTTTTTGACTATGAATATTGAAAAATGAAATTTCTTTCCTTTCCTCTGTATTAAATTTCTTCCTTTCTGTCAATTTCTTCTTCTTTTCTCTGTTGCTTTCCCTTCTCTGTATTTTGGTACAAGAAAATGTGTGTGGTGGTGTGGGGTGTGTGTGTGTGGTGTGTGTGTGTGTGTGTGTGTGTGTGTGTGTTGTTGGTTTGGGTTGTTGGTGTTTGTTGTTTGGTTGTTGTTGTTGTTGTTGTTGGGGTGGTGGGGTCGGCGCTCGGGGGGGGGGGGGGGGGGGCGGGTCGTGCCGTCGGGGTGGGCGCGTGGTCGGGGTTGGGTCGGCGGTCGGGGCGGCCGGTTCGCGTCGGGGGCGGGGTCGCGTCGGTTATTCTGTTGTTATTTTTAAATTGTTTTTTTTGTTCTCGTCGTGACATCTGTTTTGGTTAGTTCCTCCCCCCCACCGGTTGGAACCGGAGGACAAGAGTGTACACCTGTAGGGGTCACTCCCTCCTGTGTCACTAATGCACTAACGTCAGCAGAACAAGCAAACGCAAGAAGATAAAACAAGCTCGTCTCTTTTTTCTTCTTTATTTTAGAAGATAGACAAGAGCTCTTTCTTGTTTTTTATAGGAGCTCTCTGATTTTTCTTTCCTTTTTTTTATTTTTTTTCCTCCCCATCGGCCCCCGATGGAATGTGCAAATCTTACATCTAGTTCTCCTGCCGTCATACACCCTAGCACAACTTCAGGCCCTCTTCTCTGGGTGGGATCTTTTTCTGTCCCTGAGCACAGCTCTTTTTTTCTTTCAAATACTCAAAGGGTGGGGGTGGGGTGGGGGTCTGTGGCTTTTTTCATTTGGGGTGGGCCCAAGGGGGCGACTTGGAAGGCGGGGCTTTGGGTGGGGGGGGGTGGGGTCCGGACACTCGGGTTTCTTTCATTTTTTTTCTTCTATTTGACAAAACTCGAAGTGTAAAAAAAAAATTAAAGGTGTGGCACACTCAAAAAAAAACACATTTTTGTGCCTGCTAAAAAGAAAAGTTTTTTATTTTAATCTTACCAAACCGTTTTGAAAAGAATAAGATCTGATGAGAAAAATTTGAAAGAAAGAGAGCTGGAAGCGGGGAAAAGGAAAGGAGAAAGGATACGAAGAAAAGAGAAAGTAAAGAGACAAGCGTCGAAAAGCGTCTTTCTCGTTTTTTGTTTTTTTTTTTCCGACAACGGAGGAAAGCAGGTCCTCGGTTTGCAAGTGAGAGTCTGCATTTAAAATGGAGCATCAGGTGTGTGTTGGAAGGCGTCTTTGAAGAATACGAAATCAATCTGTCTACCCTTCCTTGTAACGATTCCCAACCATCAATATTTAAAATCCAGAAAAAGATAGCTATATAGACAGACCATAACAGATAGATAGATAGATTGTCTAGATAGATAAAAAGATACAGACAATAGGATATAAATGAGCTATTAGATAAAGATTAGATGCTATATACAAAGCAGACACATATATAGATAGGCTGGCAGGTAGATAGATAAAAATGAGATGGGCGCAAACGAGAGGGGGCAAGAAACTTAGGTGGGGGGTCTGGGGTATATATTGGGTAGAGGGGTGGTATATAAATAGACAGATCGATAGATGACCGCCTGACGAGCGAGCGATATATAGAGCGGCGGTGTTGGTCGCTAGAGAGAGGGAGAGAGATCGACGTGCTGTAGACCTCTTCTCTCTGCTCCTCGCTGCTGGCTAGGCTCTGGGGGAGGGTCGTCTGGGTCGGGGGGGCGGGTAGGGGGCTAGCTGCTGCTGCGGGGCACTTGACCATGTGGCTAGACTCAACAAATAAACAAACAAAAAACAAATTCACATAAAAGGGGCAATCAGAGTATTACGAGGTCCACACACTGCCTTTGAACGCCTCTCCACACGGCGTGCCCACCTCGGGGGCCTACTCAGGACGAACAAGCTCGGCGCACTCGTCCTATAAGAAAGAACAACAATATTACTCCTAAGACCCTGACTTAAGAGTGTCCCTCCCCCCCCCCTCCCCTCCCCTCCCCCCCTCCCCCCTCCAGAAGTGTCCCCCCCCCCCCCCCCCCCCCACCGCCCACGCCCCCTTCCTCCCGTCTTCCAACTTTCCCTCCCCCTCACCCCTCTCCCCCTCCCCCCCCCCCCTGTTCTTCCTCTCCCCCACCCTCCTCCTCCCCCCCCCCCCCCCTCTCTTCCCCTCCCTTCCCACTTTCCCCTTTCTCCCCTCCCCCATCCTTCTTCTCCTCCTTCCCTTCTCCTTTTCTCTACCCGCTTTCTCCCCCCCTCTCGCCCCCCCCCCTCCCAACGTTTCGCCCCCCTTCCCCTCCTCCCCCTTCCCCTTCCCCCTACTTCCCCGCTCTCAATCACTCTTCCCCCTTTTCCCCCGCTCCCCTCTCGCTCCCCTTTCCCCCCCCCCCCCTTCCGCGGGGGGGGCGCTAGTCCCCCTTCCTCGGAGGGGGGGTCTGCGGGGGGTCCCTTCTTTCTTGGGTGGTCTCGTTTCTCTGCTTTTCCCCTCCCCGCGTTTTTTCCTCCTTTCCCCCCTCACTTCACCCCCCCCCCCCCCCCCCCCCCCCCTTTTCCCCCCCCCCCCCCCTTCCTCCTATCTTCCGACTTCCTTCCGCTTTCTCCCCCCGCCCCCCCCCCACCCTCCCCCCTTGACGTTCTTTCCCTCTTTCCCCCCCTTCCCTTCTTCTCTCCCTCTCACCCCCTTCCTTCCCCCACTCCCTTTCCTTCCTCCATCCTCACCCCCCCGCTTCCCCCTCCCCCTTCACCGGGGCGCCCTCCCTTCCCTTTCCCCCTTCTTCCCCCCCCCTCCCCCCCTTTCTCATCCCCCTTCCCCCTTCCCCCCCCCCCCCCACCCCCCCCTCCCCCCACCCCCCCTCTATCCTCCCTTACCCCCCCCTCGCCCCCCCATCCCCCTCCTCCCCCCCCCCCTCCATCTTCCTTTCCCCCTGTCCACCCCCCCTCCCACCCCTCCCTGCCCTCCCCCCCCCCCCCTTTCCCTTCCCCCTCTCCCTCTCCCCTCCGCCTCCCACCCTCAAAATCCTCACCATGTCCCGTGCTCTCCACACCCCCCCCATCTACCTCCTACATCCCCCCCCCCTACTCCTCCTCCTCCTCGGCGACCCGGTTTTCATTTACCCACCAACGTAACCCCCTTTCTTGTTGTTCCTGAGACCGCAAAAAAAAATATCAGCTGCGTCATGATTCTGGGTCCAGACCAGGGCACAGACAACCGGTCATGAATGAGTTTTTAGTTTTTCCTTCTTCTTTCCTTCCTTCTTCTTCTCTTCTTTTCTTCTTCAATCCGCCTTGATACTTTATGCTTGTTCTTCTTCTTGTCCTTCTTTCCCCCCTCTCCCATCACATAATTCATCCCGCTGATATGTATGATGAATGAGTTTCTTCTTCTTCCCCCTCTCCCCTCCGCCCCCCCCCCCCCCCCCCCCCTTCCCCCGCACAACTCTCGTGTCCTTTTCTTTGCTGCTCCCCCCTCTGTCATCCATCTAAACCTCATTTCAAATCGCCCGCCTCCTTCCCCTTTCTACTTCTCTTTGGGCAGTCCCACAGTTTAGAAAAAAAAAAATCTGGAGGAAAACGGAAGCAAGGACAGATGGGAGGAGGGAAAGGTGAGATGGTGGGAGAGAGGGGGGGGGGGGGGGAGGAGAAGGGAAGGGCGGCGGACGGGGCGTGTTGGTGAAGGTATACAAGGTTGTCCTACCTCAGCGAGTCGGTGATTTTTCTGATCCTTTTGATCCTGTGGTAGTCCACCTGTAGTCCCCCCCTCCACCAGATCATGCCTCCTAGGCAAGAATTCATTTATTTGTTTATTTCTTTATTCATTTATTTGCTTCTTCATTTAGTTATTTATTCAGCTATTCGTTTATTTAGTTAGTTAGTTATTCGTTTTATTTATTAAAAGACTCA
>JADBJO010011905.1:5000-10000 GCA_016801955.1 Conus betulinus
GGTACGTGAGACCACACGTCGTCACAGGTGAAGGAGCTTCACTGGCTGCCTGTCAGATGTCGTTGTCATGACAAAGCTGGCTACGTTGGCCTCCCCTTTCTTGGATGGCTGTCTTCCACCACACCTGTCCTCTGACTCTCTGCACATACCGACGTTTGGCCCGTTGAAAGCTTTCTTCTTAATGATCAGATTTGTTCATCGAGATGATGGATACTTCCTTACTTAGGCCCATTGCTCTTGCCAGAGCATAGGCCATCAACAGCTGCCTGCCAACGACCTCGGTGGTCCTGGGCAATCTTCTCCTTTTTTCTCCCAGCTGTAGCCCATCTGCCTCGTGTCCCCTCCAGGTCTCGCCTTCCTAGGATGATTAATGTCGGATATGTTTCTGATGCTGTTCATACCATTAACGCCAGGAACGGATCTCGTTTTGTTTTTGGTTTGGGTTTTGCTGTTTGTTTGTTTGTTTGTCTGTCTATCTGTTCGTTTATCTGTTGTTTGTTTGCTTGTTTGTTTTGTTTTGTTTTTTTCGTTAAGAGGCTAGATAAAATATTCATATCCCTCTACTGGCTCTAGAAACTGAACTGATCTGAAACAAGACTTTCAGGTCCCCCGTTCCGAAGGTGTTCTTAAGGTCAGCAAATATGACTCTCCCCTCCTCCCCCCCCCCCCCCCCCCCCCCCCCTTCTTTTAATTAGCCGATATTTCATCTTTTCATTTCATGAACTATGTGCTTCTAGAAGATTTGAAAATTTGAAAAAAAAAAGACCACCATTCTTATCATGTTGTATCATTTTAAGACTGTAACGCTCCATCTGAAGGTTTTAAGACTCTGTGTTGGTGAAGCCGCGCTTTTTTATGGCGAAGGTCATCCATTTAGATGTCTTCTGTGTTGTGTGTATATACAACTGATAAAAGCCCCGAGGCATTTAAGAGTTAAATCAAGAGTCAAAAAGTACCCCCACTTTTTCATTCTCTGCTTACCAGCAAACAGTTTTTCCTTTCCCAAAAAACTTAAACACTTATTTGTCCTATCACGCTATGGAACCCATCTCCTTTTTCTTTTATATGTACCTGGAAATTGTGTATTCTTTCTTCTTCTTTGTGATGTCATTTAATTCACCTAAGTCTTTTTTTTTCGTCTTGTAGTAATTTCATATCAAACTCATTAGACACGCACGCACGCGCGCGCGTGCGCGTGCACGCACACACACACACACACATACACACACATTCATACACACACATATACACACGCATCACACGCGTGCGCGCGCGCGCGCGCCGCGCGCACACACACACACACACACACACACACACACACACCACACACACACACACACACACACACACACACACCGACTGAATCTAATAGACAACCACAACTCATACATGCGTACACACACACTGCTACAATAGCAAGTGCTCTCTCTCTCTCTCTCTCTCCTCCTCTCTCTGTCTCTCTCTCTCTCTCTCTCATCTCTCTCTCTCTCCTCTCATCTCTCCTCTCTCCTCTCTCTCTCTCTCTCTCTGTATGTGTATGTATGCGTTCTCTCTCCTCATCTCTGTCACACACACACACACACACACACACATGCACACACACACACACACACACACACACACACACCCACACACACACACACACACCACACACGCAGAGAGAGGAGAGACAAGCAGATAGAGAGAGGAGAGAGAGAGAGGGGGGGGGGGGGGGGGGTCCGCGCGCTTTCGAGTTTAACCCATTTTTTTGTTTACTTCCTGCATGACCCGACATCTGGTTGCTATACCAACCGGTCCTGCTCATCATTTCCCTGTAATTAATACAGGAATCCTGCTCTCTGACGCTGACCAGACACTGGCTGCATACACAGCTAGAACCCCACGGCTTCCCTTCCTCCTAACACAAACCCACTCCCACCCCACACGCGCTTTCCCTCCGATCTCCCCCCCCCCCCCACCTCTCTCTCCTCCTCTCTCTCTCTCATCTCTCTCCCTCTCTCTCTCTCTGTGTCCTCTCCCAGCCCTTCTGTTCTCCACCTCCATCCCCTCTCATGTTATGATTACATTCAGGCGTAACCATCAGTTTGTGGATTACTATTCAGGCATTGACCTTTCAGAGACAGCAGGTGGAGACAGTCATGATTATCAGGAGAGCGGTGGACACACGTGTTTTTGCAGTTAAAAACCACAATGATCTTACCGTTGCAACAAAGGAAACGTTTTCAGACTCATGGGAAGCAAAAACACGCCAGTGGATTCTGGAACTCCAACTTGTACCCTTCCGTGTCTGAGTCCGGTGATTGAACTCGCTGAGGTGTTTGTCTTTTTTTTTTTTTTTTTTTTTTTTCTTCCTGTTAAATGCTGGATTCAGCTTATTGGCCACGAAGCTGCATAATCGTAAACACACACACACACACACACACACACAACACACACACACACACACAACCACACACCACACACACACACACACACTCACACACACACAACACACACACACACACACACACACAACACCACACACACACACCACATACCTCCTTCCTTGAAATGATAACTATAAAGGCTTGGATTCTTTTTTGTACTGCCCCTCTCTCTCCCTCCACCCCCCGAACGCCTCCATCGACCACAAACCATCCCATCCTTCCACACTCCCTCCCTCCTCCCTACTTCCTCTCCCCCTCTCCTCATCCATCATCACTTAGACCACCCCCCCTTTCACCCCCCCCCCCCCCCCCCCCCCACCCTCCCTCGCCCCTTTTTCCGCTGATTTTCACTCTTTGTATTATCTCTTCGTTTTTCATTATCTTATTATTCAAGTTTTCTTTGTTTTGTTATGATGGCTTGATGTAAAAAAAAGCAGTTTCTCTGCTTATTTAATAGTTCCATCTGGAAAAAAATTTGACTGACTTTTGACACCTCTCTTCTCTCTCTCAGGCACCACGCTGTATGCCCTGTCACCTCTCTGTCTCTCTCTCTCCTCCCTCTCTCTCCTCCATCTCTCTCTCCCTCGCTTCACCTCTCACCTCCCCCAAATTTCACTCTCCCCCCCTCTCTCTCCCTCGCTTTTTTCAAATCAATTCAATCCCCCCCCAAATCGTCTTCTCCCTCTCTATCTCCTCCCCTCCCCTCTCTCCCATCCCAACCCCGTCTCTCTCTCTCTCTCTCTCTCTCTCTCACTCCTCTGCTCTCTCACTCCTCTCTCTCACTCTCTCACTCTCGATCTCTCTCTCATCACACATAGATTGAAAGAGAGATCAGGGAGGGTGGTAGTGACGTAAGATAAACTGGATAGGAGAGACAAATAAACGGAGGTACAAGAAAACCGAGAAGTAGCCAGAAGCAAACAAACAGACAGGCGTATCCTCCTGCCCCCCCCCCCCCCCCCCCCCCCTCCCCCCCCCCCCCCCCTCAACCACACACACTATGAAGAAGGAAATGCTTGAAACATGGAAGGAGCAAGAAAATACTGTCAAGTCTTGCTGGCTGCGACAGACACTAGGAACAGGCGATGTGAAAATAGAACATGCCCATCGATTTCAAAGGTGGTGAGACCTCCCACTTCCTGCTGCACGCCTCGTCATCCTTTTCTATGAGAAATACCCGGGCAAAAGGACCACCCTGAAAGGAGTGCAGATCACCAGAGACAGAGAAATAACCGGACAAAAGAACCACCCGAAAGGAGTGCAGATCACTATGACAGGAATACCAGGACAAAAGGACCACCCTGAAAGGAGTGCAGATCACAGTACCAGAGGATCCCCTCTTGTCCTCACAGAGAATGCCATCATCAGGCTGAAGGAGAAACGTTGACAACTCTTCTTCTCTCGCTCCTGAAGGGGGTAAATGGTTTAAAGCAGAGAGGGGCGGGGGAGACGGGGCAGGGAGGAAGGGGAGGGGGGTAGGGAGGGGGTAGGGGGCGCATTCCTGTGTTCTCTCCCTGTGGTGATGGAAGGAAGGCCAGTGGTTTCTGACCATGCCCATGACAACGTGGTGCAACCTTGAGTGTCCAGCAGTGGTAAGTGTCTGTGTGTGTTAGGAAAATTCTGATGATTATCGTTATTGACCATGCGTGTCCAGATCGTTATTCCGCGCGCAATGTTCATCATGTTGCTTGCATTCACAAAATGTGTGAGGTCAGTATGGTGCAAATCAATAGTATGGTTATGATTTTAGCTGTGTGTGAGAGATTTTTACTGTCTCGGCTTTTGTAACACCCCTCTCGTCCAGCTTATACACTCACGCGCATGCGCGCGCGCGCGCGCGCGCGCGCGCGCACACACACACACACACACACACACATACATGCGCGTGCGCGTACGAAGGCATACACCACACACACACACACACACACACACACACACACACACACACACACACACACCTTCTATACCCCTCCCACCCCTCGCCCTCCCCCTCTCCCCCCCCCCCCCCCCCCCCCCCCCCCCCCTGCGCACCTCCTTCCCAAGAATATTTCAGCCCCGCAGCTTGCCTCAGTCACCCGCTACAGCACCGCCCCCCGGTGAATCCTGACGCAGCCTCACGCCCGCTGCCCATGAGGAGTAATCAACATCAGACTGGCTTGAGGCAACACACCAGATGAGACCCCGCACCGCTGACCCCTCCCCTGGGTGGCTTTCAGTGGTTCAGAGGGGGCGGGTTCTACATCAGTCTGGCTTGAGGCAACCCACCAGATGAGACCCCCGCACTGCTGACCCCTCCCCTGGGTGGTTTTTCAAATGGTTCAGGGGGGGCGGGTTCTGATCCAACGTATCCAGGACGGCACCTGCTAAAGCCTCCCCACACTGACAACAGTGTCGGCTTATTTGCGGAGCCAGCGTGACTGAGCCTGTCCTTGGGGAGGGCTGTCCTGTTCTGGCAGCAACACTCTCCTCTCTATCAACTTGCGACCAGTACAATACAAAGTATGGACCTGGACCTAAGGTCATCACAAGAGCAGGGATTGAAGGGGCCACGGATTTTATTTTTTTTCAGTGATC
>JADBJO010011905.1:20000-31045 GCA_016801955.1 Conus betulinus
TCTTTTGTGTTCAAATATCTGATGTTTTATGTGTTTTCACGAATTTTGGAAGCCTTTTTTTTTTCTTCAAGGTTTTGGTTTTACAGAATCACATCAGACTATAGTTCTGGCTGAAAAATTTCCGTTCCCGGGCACACTTATCTCATGAGAATTGCTAAGCATTCCAAAGATAATAGTCTGTCAGCATAGCTTCCCTTGATCGCAGTACAAATCATAAAGGGACTGAACCTCGTGACACCCATAAGATTTAATCCACGTGGATACGGGCTCATTTTTAAAGATGTTAACCAGCTTTCTTCGGTTTTATATAGATAGAAATCCAGCGGAACTAGTAAATCCGACTCCTGTTTTCACTTTACTGGCAGAAGACATTTCTCTGTTTGGGGATGATATCATACTATCAGCGGACTTTAAATTGACATACTAAAAAAAAAAAAAAAAAAAGGATACATTATAGGAATCATTTCGACGTTTCTGATCGACTAGTAGATCGACAAGGGTAACTCTCACCTCACTATTCATCGTATGTACATCACACACACACACACACACACACACACACACACACACACACACACACACACACACACACACACACACACACACACACACACACACACACACACACACACATGACGGCCATCCTGTCTACAGTTGTAATAACACTTACTGGTGTGATTAACTGGTCTGAGACAGGAGTCAAACTTCCCCAAAGCAGTCATGTGTTTCTAAAAAAAATGTAATGAGGCTTTATTCATTTTTATAAAGACAAGTCTTTGCTTTGTTTAAGTAACTTTTATACGGCTTGAGTTCAGAAAATTACCGATCTTGAGGAGATCTACCATCCACCTTTTGTTTCTTTATATATTTATGAGTAACATGTACATTTCAAAACCAAGCGAATTAAAAGCAGCCCCAGATTACCTTGGCATTTGAAAAGATTTAAAAAAACAAACTAAAATCAACCTTAGAGACCAAAGAAATTAGTTAATGTATCTAAAGTACACAGTACAAAAAGGAAGGAAAAAACGAACGAACAAACCAACAAAGAAGACTGACAAGAACTAGCTCCATCAAAAACTAATAGCAGATTAGATTCAAACGCAATCAATCTGGTGAATATTAAAAAGGAAAAATTTAAAAATACAAACACAGTCTAAATCAACATTCCTAGGACACGCTATTGCTGAAAAACGTAGTGGTTTTACGGTACGTTTGTGGTTGTGTCACTGTGTGTTTGTGTTCCCTACACCCACTGTTCGTATGAGCTCACCTTTAGATACTGGAACAGAAGGTTACTAATAAACAGCAGACAGTGACAGTGGTGAACGTGCCCAATATGTGTGTTCGCTGACAGACTCAGAAGTACAAAGTACATAGGGAAAGAACTGTGAGAACTTGGTGGAAGTTGTCACAAGTCTGGAACAAAAATAGTTTCTCACTCTGCCCAAGGCCACAGCTGCTGACACAGTCAAAGACAGGCGCTGCCAGAGCCAGGAGTCGACAGGGGAGCTGGTGATCTGTGAACCTGCTGTTATGTCTTATCTTGAATAATACGTGTGTGTGTGTGTGTGTGTGTGTGTGTGTGTGTGTGTGTGTGTGTGTGTGTGTGTGTGTGTGTGTGTGTGTGTGTGTGTGTGTGTGTGTGTGTGTGTGTGTGTGTGTGTGTGTGTGTGTGCTAGAGAGAGGGGTGAGGGTGAGGGGGGGGAGACAACGTAGGGAAAGAGTGGAGGGGATGATTATGTTTCCCTGCACGTATCGTTCAATGTTTTTAATGTATATTGGTCTTATGATGGTATAGCTTATATCCTTCAATCTGATTTGATTTGTTTCCTTTCTTTCTCTTCAATCTTAAACGATCATCTTTTATATTGCCATGACGCCTGGAGCCTCGCGAGGGACAGGGCGTCACTTTTTAAAATGAACTAAATCATCATTACATTAATTATCTGAAGATGAGACACACAGCGACATGGCGGCACCAGGGGCACGTGAAACGGGGAAAAAAGCCACAAGTTCCCAACAAATCAGGCGCTACAAGAACATGGAAAAGCGAACCATGGCATTCACGTAGGTTTACTGGGAGGGAGAGATTGAAGACGAGTATGAGTCTTTTGTTTTGTCTGGGCCAAGAACTGCTGTGATGAAATGAAGATCAACTAAATGTGAACGCCTCTGCTCAGGTTGCGGGTTTGATTCACGTTTAGGCACACCACAATGTCTCGGTGAAAAACAAAACAAAACAAAAACAAACAACAAACAAACAAACAAACGAACAATAGAACAAACAAACACAAAATCTTGAACGATACAATTGGTAAGTATAAGAGGCACTAGAACTTAAAGCCTTTGGTGGTCAGGCACACCATATGCCTCAGTAAAACAAAACAAAAACAACGAACAATTAAGTCAAGTCAAACAAGAACACTTTATTATCTCCAAAGAGAAATTAAGAAACAAAACAAACACAAATCTTGAAGAACAGAAATGATAAGTATAAGAGACACTAGAACTGCACATCTTTGGTGGTCTCTGAAGTAAGTTCAGACGGTCGGAACCTGCTGCCGACACAAGTTAGGATAGATGCCCAAACCTAGAGCCATAGCAGCTCAGAGCGCACACAGTCTGCAACGCATAGAAATGTTCACAGATCATGCAGGGAGAGAAGTGACCCAAACTAATGCAGATTCTCTCGCATCCCTGCAGAGATCTGCCTGCCAAGCGTCAGGTGGCCCACATCTCCGCAGACATCTGTTTGACCTACGCAGTGACAATGAGTCTGTCACCTATAAACATTGAGGCAACTGCCTAGCAACTTCGCTGAAAGAAATAAAAGAACTGGCCTGACAACTCTCTGCCAGTTTTAGGGGCTATACCTAACAGGGGGCAGGCTATCAGGCTAAAAGGTTATCAGGCTATCAGACGCTGTCAATCTATCAGGCTATCAGAAGCTATCAAACTATCAGGCTGTCAGTAGCAAGCATGGAACGACATACAGCTGTGGAGAGGTGGGGGGGGGGGGGGGGGGGGGGGGGGGGGGGGGGGGGGGGGCTGCAGGAGGTGGCCCTTCCTGGGCCCTACAAGAAGACACAGAGAGACAAGGAGACCAGAAACAGAGCATCCGAGGACAGCACAGCACGTGACAGACCACAAGACAACGTTGAAATGGGACAGACCACAAGACAACGCTGAGATGGGGACAGACCACAAGATAACGCTGAGATGGGACAGACCACAAGACAACGCTGAGATGGGACAGACCACAAGACAACGCTGAGATGGGACAGACCACAAGACAACGCTGAGATGGGACAGACCACAAGACAACGCTGAGATGGGAATTAGAACGGCTGGTAAAACTGAAGAAGACCACAAGACAACGCTGAGATGGGACAGACCACAAAGACAACGCTGAGATGGGACAGACCACAAGACAACGCTGAGATGGGACAGACCACAAGACAACGCTGAGATGGGAATTAAAGACGGCTGGTAAAACTGAAGAAGGACTCGTTGGAAATTGAAATCGAAAAGATCACTGAGAAGGATACCATATCCAGACTTAAGCCAGTTTCACAACTGCTTACGTCCCGTGTGCTAGACATGCCCAGGGGAAAATGGGGGGACATGGGAAAAAGTTTGAGTATTGAAGAAGCTGAACAGGAGAAATACAGTATGTCATCATTCTAAAAACAAATTCCCTTCCAACAGCACTTAATATGGTGACGATTGCACCGTGACATCGGTGGACTTAAATATGCGTGAAAATGGAGTGGAGTAAATAAAAGAAAATGTTCAAATTTCATCGGAGAGGACAGGCCTGGCAATTTGGCAGCGTGCCAGATGATGCTGCATTAGCCACATGACAGCTGACCAAACTGCTGAAATCTGTTTCGCCACTCTCAGAAAAAAAGGAGCATGTTTCTTCCTCTTTCTCTGTGTTTCTCTCCTCTCAGCAGACGTATGATTGTCACGTGTTTGAAGTGTGAAGGACACTTTAAACCTGCTAAGATGTTAAAAAAAAATGTCTTAAGAGAGGTCGGACCAAATCAGCATTTTTTGAAATCACTATTCCTTCATCTGCAGCATCATGTCTGCAAATTACAGTGTAATTAACTGCCGCACCTCATGTTATAGTTGATGAGTGTTTTAACATCCAGAATAATTCTAAAAAGAGGAAATCGCCACTGATCAAAGTTTAATGGATGGACATAAAAAAAGTAGAGATGGAGGCCAAGGAAATTCAAATTCTTAGGTTCAGGTGTCTGACACACTCAAGGTGAAATTGAGCCTGATAAAATATCACTTCAAGAAGTGCCTTGAACACACACACACACACACACACACACACACACACCACACACACACACACACACACACACACACACACACACACACACACATCATGAGTTCTAACGAAACGGCGAAAGAGACCGTCAAAAAAACGCCTTTCAAACTAAGAGCAATGTGGAAGTGGAAGGCAAGATCACCGTTGTGGAAGATGTCTGTCCAGTAATCGATGTCCTCTCAGACCAAGATTCGAACTCTGCCACCTCATGCTGTCTCTAATGGAGACATTTGGCTGGAACTGTGCACTCATGGCTGAGCTATTTTCAAAATCGTCAGAAATAGCGGGAGAACTGAGATCAGGTATTTTGTCGCTAGTGATGTTGGGTGACAACGATCAGCTGAACAACGGCGTGAGAGAAGTGGTACCAGGAGAAAAAAAGAGCTGACAAATAAACTGGTCAAGATACAGTTCAGGCCGTCAATACACGTGGAAGTGATTGTTTAGGCTCAAGATCGGCTCTCCTCCTCAACATACCTGGAACTGCACGTAGGTGGGGGTGGTAGAGAAACAGGGGACAGCATGATGTAAAGAGACTTACATACCGACTGCTTAGTGGAAAGGTGTGTGTGTGTGTGTGTGTGTGTGTGTGTGTGTGTGTGTGTGTGTGTGTGTGTGTGTGTGTGTGCGTGCGTACGAGCGTGTGCGTGCGTACGCGCAAGCGCGAGAGTACGTAGTAAAGTTTTGCAAAGTAAAAGCTCTCAATCTAATAACTTTTAGGAAAATCTACTTTCCTAGCTTTTTGTTGATGTTTGGACTAAATGGAAGTGGAACATTTCAGAAACTTTGCTGGAAGGGAGTGCTGGGGTACTGGGATGCTTTTAAGTTGATGGTTTCGTGCGTGGTATATCAACGTATTTATATATATTTTTTTCTTCGAACACAAAACTTTTACTGTAAGAGAGAAATCATCTTTAAAATTAAATCCTTACTTAGAGAGGATTGTTTTGAAACATGAACGAAATACATCCAACAGGTGGGGATTCAGAAATGATCCCAAAGCATGACAATCACATCGAAACAAAACAGGAAAGATGGTTTGACTTCGAAACCATGCTGCTCTTTTGAAGAACAATGCTTCAGAATAAATTAGAAAACACTAGTAACGGAAAAAGTAGCAGTCTTTTTCGATTGAATATATGTCTTTTATATACAACAGAATAGATCAGAAAACACTGGTAATGGAAGAAGTAGCAGTCTTTTTCCGATTAAATATTTGTCTTTCATATACAACAGAATAAATAAGATAACACTGGTAATGAAAAAGTAGCAGTTTTTTTTTCGACTAATATACGTCTTTCGTATATACCATAATTAGATAACACTGGTAATTGAAAAAAGTTGCAGTCATTTTCCGATTAAATATATGTCTTTCATATACAAAAGAATAAATTAGATAACACTGGTAACTGAAAAAAGTAGCAGTCTTTTTCCGATTATACATATGTCTTTCATATACACCAATCAGACCAAAAAGATAAAACGAGCCGTTCATGGAAAAAAGAATAAAAAACACGACACGACTGTGCCTGTTTCTATTGAAGCAAAGCTTGAACAGTGGATTAAAGAATGTTCCTGCACACTGAGAGATGTTCATCTTCAGAGTCTGGAATAATTTTTTGTCGTGATGCTGACACCACAGTCTAGGAATGGGCCTGCAATGGGACCCTCTCCAGGGAGCGATGGCTCTTGGCAGATTCACAGTATGTCGTAAGTTACTTGCAGTTGAAAACTACTTCTGTTTGTGTTGCAATGTTGTAAGACACTTGTCGAGAAAGCGTGTTGGGCATTTGATTGATTATACCATTGCAAGCGCCAGAACAAGTCACCGTGGTACTGATCATTCCAAAACACACAATGAAGCCATTGTTTTGCAGTAGGCGGTTTGTCTTTGATCAGAACATCTGGCTGGGTGCCATCCACATTCCTGGCAAAGGACAAATGACTGCAGGTCATGAATCAAGGAAAGTGAATGATGATAGAGAGAAAATGCTGAGGGCTGCAGGACTTTGGAGTGTGTCGTCTCTCTTTCGGGTTATCCCATCAACTTCTTTGCCTTCAGGCTCTCTGTCTCTGTCTCTGTCTCTGTCTCTGTCTCTCTCTCTCTCTCTCTCTCTCTCTCTCTCATACACACACACACACACACACACACACACGCCCCCCCCCCCCCCCACACACATACACACTGCATTCATTTATATTTTGTGTGTGTGTGTGTTTGCCCAGGATCCTAGTGGGTTGATGTGTGTTTATTTGTAAGAAAAGTGTATCGACGGAAAACAGAGAACCGTTGTTTCAAGATTTCGGGAAAAAGAGGTATTTCAAAGTTTTGTGCCTTGGACTACCTGATCGTGGAAACCGTGCAACGTGCATGTTGAGCAGTGAGCAAAGGACACATCAGGACTGGTTTAGGGCCTGTGGGATAGTGAGCAAAGGACACATGAGGACTGGTTTAGGGCCTGTGGGATAGTGAGCAAAGGACACATCAGGACTGGTTTAGGGCCTGTGGGATAGTGAGCAAAGGACACATGAGACTGGTTTAGGGCCTGTGGGATAGTGAGCAAAGGACACATCAGGACTGGTTTAGGGCCTGTGGGATAGTGAGCAAAGGACACATGAGGACTGGTTTAGGGCCTGTGGGGATAGTGAGCAAAGGACACATGAGGACTGGTTTAGGCCTGTGGGATAGTGAGCAAAGGACACATCAGGACTGGTTTAGGGCCTGTGGGATAGTGAGCAAAGGACACATGAGGACTGGTTTAGGGCCTGTGGGATAGTGAGCAAAGGACACATCAGGACTGGTTTAGGGCCTGTGGGATAGTGAGCAAAGGACACATGAGGACTGGTTTAGGGCCTGTGGGGGATAATGAGCAACAACACATATATGGGGATTGGTTTAGGGCCTGTGGGATAGTGGGCAAACGACACATACATGAGGATTGGTTTAGGGCCTGTGGGATAGTGGGCAAACGACACATACATGGGGATTGGTTTAGGATCTGTGGGATAGTGGGCAAACGACACACGGGGATTGGTTTAGGGCCTGTGGGATAGTGGGCAAAGAAAACATGGGGATTGGTTTAGGGCCTGTGGGAAAGTGAGCAAACGACACATACATGGGGATTGGGTTTAGGCCTGTGGGATAGTGGGCAAACAACACATACATGAGGATTGGTTTAGGGCCTGTGGAATAGTGAGCAAAGGATACATGGGGATTGGTTTAGGGCCTGTGGGATAGTGAGCAAACGACACATACATGGGGATTGGTTTTAGGGCCTGTGGGATAGTGGGCAAACAACACATACATGAGGATTGGTTTAGGGCCTGTGGAATAGTGAGCAAAGGACACATGGGGATTGGTTTAGGGCCTGTGGGATAGTGAGCAAAGAAAACATGGGATTGGTTTAGGGCCTGTGGGATAGTGAGCAAAGGACACATGGGGACTGGTTTAGGGCCTGTGGGATAGTGAGCAAAGAAAACATGGGGATTGGTTTAGGGCCTGTGGGATAGTGAGCAAAGGACACATGGGGACTGGTTTAGGGCCTGTGGGATAGTGAGCAAAGGACACATGGGGACTGGTTTAGGGCCTGTGGGATAGTGAGCAAACGACACATGGGGATTTGGTTTAGGGCCGATGGGATAGTGAGCAAAGGACACACGGGGATTGGTTCAGGGCCTGTGGGATAGTGAGCAAAGAACACACGGGGATTGGTTTAGGACCGGTGGGATGGCCAGAACCTAAACTGGTTGACCACATCGTGTGAAGAGGCATTGGCGAGGGAAGGTGTCAGAGGTTAATGCAAAGTAAAGAACGCGCCTGGCCTGTGTTGGGCCCAGCACACCTCCAGATCAGATGTGACGACAGAGAGAGAGAGAGAGAGAGAGAGAGAGAGAGAGAGAGAGAGAGAGAGAGAGAGAGAGAGAGAGGGATGAAGATTACTATTCCGTAGATAAGATGATTTTTTTTAAAACTAATTCAAAATAAAAGGGTTTAATTTCTTTTTCGATTCTTTTCAGGGACTTTTCCACCGAATGGAGTAGAGGGACGAGTAATCTATTTTTTTTTGTGTGTAGAAAGTGGCACAAGCACAGTTTGTGTTTTAGTGTTAAGTCAACATGAGGCCTAGCAGATGGAAACGATTTTGTGGCTTGCTGAAGCAGCCCAAAACTAGGAGGAAAAAAAAAAAAAGAGAGAAGAAAAACACTATGAAAGGTCTGTGAGGATCAGGGAACTTTGTAAGACCTATTTGTATGGCACTGTTGATGCCAGATTTGAAAGAAAAAAGTCTTGTCAGAGCCCACGAAGACCTATCAATGTGTTGAACTACGTCCGTGTAATTATGTGAGGCCGCAGAAGAAAGAAGTTAATGTAAATAATGTAAAAGGTTAGTTTTGTTGATGAAAAGGGTTTTGTATTTTGTCTGACTGGTTGTTGGTCGACGTTGCATGAACGAGAGTCTGACAGTGCCATAGTTTTTTGTCGCGCCAATGACTCAGCCCTATTTTTAGAATTCCGTGATTTTTATTACTTGTATAACGCTGTTTTTATACTTAAAAAAAAAAATTCTCTTAAAATAGAGCCCGGGTTTAAAAAAAAAGGCCATTCTTTGCGTGTTTGTGGTTTTTGTTCCCTTATTAATGTCTGTCTGTCTGTCAGTCTCTCTTTCTCTTTTTCTCTCCCCCCCCTTCTCCCCCCCCCCCCTCTCTCTCTCTCGCTCTCTCTCTCTCCTTCTTCTCTCATTTTCTCTTTCTCTCTCTCTCTCTCTCTCTCTCTCTCTGTTACATTGCATAATAGTAGATACAAGAAAAAAATTAAACAATTGAAAGAAAGAAATCAAGGAAGAAAGAGAAAAAATGTATAGAAGATACAAGGGGAAAAAGTAATTAAAAGAAAGAAAGAAAAAGAAAGAAAGAAAGAAAAAGAAATGATGATAATGAACCAGAAAAGGAAAGAATGTTTCCCTAAGTTTGTGTGTACGTCTCCGCTGACGTGGATGGGCTCTCTTTCCGATGCCAATAATTATTTCTTCACCCAAAACCCCTCCTTTTCCTCCCACCCACCCACCCCCACCTCCACCCCCACCCCAACTCCCACCTGCCTCTCCCTGTTCCCTTTGTGTTATCCTTCTTGCAGGGATCTCTTGGCATTTGCTGCACCTTGGATCGATGTCCTTTTGTAACCTCTTCCATCAGCATGAGATGTGGCTGACATTTGCTTGTGCACGTGCATAGGACTGTCGGCCCTCTGTATATTCTCTGTGTGCACACGCATGGGACTGTTAGCCCTCTGTCTGTTTATCTGTGTGCACGTGCACGGGACTGTTAGCCTTCTGTCTATCTATCTGTGTGCACGTGCATGAGGTTGTCAGCCCTCTGTGTATTCATCTGTGGCATTGGTGCCTTTACCCCCTCCGTCCCTGATCCCAGAACCTCTCACGTCTGTCCAAGTCCCAGCTTGTCCCCCCTTTGCCTGTCCACATGTGGCTGCCGGGGACTCTTTCAGTACCGATAACTCTTCTCCCGCCTTCCGCAAGTTCCCTGCTAGTTACTTCCTCTTTCCCGTTACTCTCTTTGGCTTTGCATTTCTTTTCTTTTTTCTTTTCCTTTTTTTTCTTCCTTTTTTCCCCTTTTCTTTTTTTTCCCCTTTTTGTGTGGCCTTTCTTCACTTCGGTCGACTGCATTTCCACCTGTGAGGACTATTTTCTTTCCTTGTTCTGGAAACTTGTATTAGCCTCTCTCTCTCTCTCTCTCTCTCTCTCTCTCTCTCTCTCTCTCTCTCTCTCTCTCTCTGAGCAATTCTTGACGTGCCAGCGGTTTTGTTACCATCTGGCATTTGGGTAGTGAAAATTGTAGGCTAAATCCTGTATAGCCTGAATACAAACTGCCCATTTGCAGTATCTGCTTGTTCACGTTTCTTTATGTACTTTTCTGTCGCACTGAAATGTCTCGGCTGTTCTAGACAGCAAATCTTGGGGCTTTTTGTTTTTGTTTTGTTTGTTTGTTTGTTTTCGCATTGTGTGTACATATGGAGGGAATGGATGTGAGAAATGTGGCGAGGTAACGATCAAATGTCCTGCAGACATAGCTCTAACAGAAGACAGAAAACTGCCTGTCATTATTTAAGGGGTTGGCGTGTCGCTTGGAGATCTAATTAGTGGAAACAACTCCACTGGCATGAGAATTTCATGCAAAAGGCGGCGGAGCTGCTATGTAAATTGACAAGAAAGCCAGCAGTGTCAGATGACTTTCTGACCATTTCAAAGCGTTTAAAAACGGAATTTATCCGAGCACATACATCAACTTTCCACCGGGAATCTAAAAAGAAAACAACAAACAAACAACAAATATTTTCTACATTTTATTCCATTTCCATGTTTGATGATGAAAGTTTTTGAAGTGTTTAACATTATTTAAGGGGTTGGCGTGTCGCTTGGAGATCTAATTTGTGGAGACAATTCTACTGGCATGAGGATTTCATGAAAAAGGCGGCAAAGCTGCTTTAAGCATTCTCGTGCAAACTGACAAGAAAGCTAGCGTTTTCAGATGACTTTCTGATCATTTCAAAGTGTCTAAAAACTGAATGTATCCGAGCACATACATCAACTGTCCTCTGGGAATCTTAAAACAACAACGACAACAACAACAACAACAACAACAAGCAACATCGGCCACAGTGAATGGCCTAATGGTTCACCGT